>OZ022243.1:18986497-19148997 GCA_963978895.1 Erpobdella octoculata | reverse complement strand
TCAGTGTAGGTGCAGTTTAATTTGAGTTGCAAATTAGTCCAGTAATTGATGGCATATTTAAGCTTATTTACAAGAAAGTTTTTGTTTTCTTCCAAACAGGCAAATGCGGTCCAGATTTTGTGCGCATCACAAACAACACACCTTGCGGTAAATAGAGTTCAAATTTAAGTTTTACTTTGAGTAAAACTTAGTTGAAAATTTAAACAATAAAACGATAATTTTTGCAGTCGAAAATCTTTCCTACCGCAAAGAATCGTGGGTAAACAATAGGAAGCCTCATTCTCAATCATCTCAACAGCAATACAGCAAGAGACACGCCGATGAGAACTGGAGTGTTGGACAAGCCAGGAGGGCTGTTGACGGGGATGGAGGTACAAGGTCAAGGTCACCAACTTGCACTGTACTTGATAACTTCAACGTCGATAATCCCACGTGGATGGTCGACCTCGGTAAGAAATCAGCCATCACGGGGTTGTTTATTTACACGCGACAATCTACAGAAATGAAGAATGCTGAAACTGGTGGCGGCCATGAAAAGTCAAATGTTTCGTTTGTAGGCAGAGGTAAGTGAGTAAGTAAGTTAGAAATATTTTATTTCACCTTTTACTTCTTTTTTACTTCTTTCTTTCCTTTGATGAGAACGGAAGTCCTCATACGCCTGAGAACTTGAATTTTTTCTCAGACTTTGTTAAACTTTTCCAGATTCAGGATATCACTGATAATTTTTTTTAAGATACTTTGCGGTTCCCTTTTGAAGTGTAATTTTCATTTTATTTTCTTTCAACTGTTTCAGTTTCTGTTACTGTTAGAAGTTATAACTTTTTACGGATTTTTAAATAGTAAAATTGTTTACCGACAAAGAGGAAAAGTTAAAACATTTGATTCCTTGCTACACGTGTAATTCCATTGATTTATCGAACTTGAAAATAAATGCGACAACTTCTGATTTTTAAAATTTGATTTATATGCTTTCTGAGCATGATAATGATGTTTTAAAATAATGATAGGCGTGCTGACTTTACATGTTTTATCAATTAAGATGAAACTTATTGACAGAAATGCGTGGAATGCACAGAGAACACGTTCACAACCTCGACAAACTGACAGTTTACGTCGACAACAAAGGCAGAAGACCCGAGAACGGAGAGATGGGTTATGTCAAGAATCCGTTTATTTCACAGCATCAGATGCGCTACAGCCACCATTTTGCTTCCTCTGAAAATCTGTGTGGTTCCATATCGAGAACGAACGATGCAGTCTTTCAGGCCAAACTACACCTTCGCTGCAACCGACAAATGAGTGGCAGATACGTCTACATAGAAGCCTCAGGAATCGTCGGCAAGCACAAGAAGAATTTCGCTGCCATCATTTGCGAAGTTATCGTTTACTCTTGAAGACATAAGTGAAAGAGGATGTATTTTTGTGTACAGTTCTATTTATTTAAAAATTTCAGATTTTTTAACAAGTTTTTATTTTAATTTTTTTACGTCATTTGCAATTCGTTTTATAAGTTTTATCGTCACCTCAGCACGCGACTCGGCACGAATTGTTAAGGTTAACGCTGCATGAGTCCAGACTGGCTTGCTGGGCTCGTTTGCAAGCTTTCTTTCTCTTTTCTTATCAGATAACATTAAGTGTGTCATGAGATCTCACAATTTACTATTTTAACTGGTATTGTTAACAAACAGGTATAACAAGTACTTGGCATTTCAATGGTTGGTAACCAGAATCTCTGTCCCTGCTGTTCACTCACGTGCTCTGATCGATTGGCATTGCTTAATTTCAAATATACAATTTTCGACTTTCAAATTGTTCATCGCGTAAGATTTCTAGATTTGACTACAACGCGAGAGCATTAGTGTACATGTTAAGTAGATTCTTGTTGAATGAGCGAGTTTGCTGTCTGTGTCAAGGTCAACTCAATGGTGCTGACACGCACATTCGCGAACAATTAATCTTTATTGTTGTTGTTATTGTTGTGTTTCTTAAAACCATTTGTCAACATAAAATTGCTTAAATTTTCTGATGCGACATGACCTGTAGTGTTATTATTTCTATTATTATTTTGTCTCGTTTAAAAAAATCATTTGCTATATAAATAGTGGTCCGACTTTCCTGCACATAATTTTTTGTTACAATTTGAGAAAAAATAAATGAAAAATTATAATTTTAATGATTTTTTACATCTCCTCGTCGCATTAAAGATTAAAAGGCGCCGACGATTGAAAATAATTATGGTAAAAAATAGAGATCAAGTCGACTGCAGTACGACATGCATACATACATACATACATACATACATACATACATACATACATACATACATACATACATACATACATACATACATACATACATACATACATACATACATACATACATACATACATACATACATACATACATACATACATGTATACATACATAAATGCAAAGTTCCATGCATCTGCAACGAACTATAACAATGACTAGGACTGAATCGATAAGCACGAGCACCAAACAGCAGAGCAGCGCAGCAGCAGACGAGGACATTCGAGACATGGATTCAAACATGGCGGACGAAATGAAATTTGAAGCACCTCTGGCGAAATTTGATTGCGAAGAGTGGAGTCAAGTTGATGAAGAAGAAGACGGAACTGAGAACTCGCAGAACTTCAACTCCAACATGGATAACAACAATGTTGACAACAAAGTCTGGCTGGAAATGTGCGTCAACAACAACAATCTCGTTAGTCTTGAAAACGCCATCAACAAAATTTTCCATTCTCAGCCGATCACGACTTCGGACACTGCCAACCAAAAACCGAAGCTCAACAAAAACATTACTGTAAGTTATCGTAGTTTGTTTCAATAGATTAGCCAGTAAAATAGTTTACTTATTGATCCTCATCAATAAGTCAATCAAAGTTTATTCAGAGTTTCCAATCTTTCATTTTTAATCAACTAATCGCACTTTTCAATTGCCACCAAATATTAATAATTACGACAATACAAAATAAAACTTGTTTCGATATCGTGTATTTATAATAACTTGTTTATAGAGCCGATTCAGATTTTTTTTAATAAAAAGTTCATTGCTTCTTCACCGTAGGTAATAATAGTTAATAATTTCTGTTAGTTCTTTTGCATCAAAGGCCAAACAACGTTTATAGTTAATCATTTCGAGAGAAAATTGTTGACTAAAAACTCTTGAAAAACAGATTTTCTTATTTTCAAGAAAACATCAAAAAAGCCCGACAGACTAGATAAGAGCTTCTTTAAGGCACCCAATAAGATACGCTGTTGAAAAAGATGTTTTTAAATGAAATGAGAACATCAATGAAAATTTGCTTTTATATTTTAATTGCACATCGTTATTATTATTATTACTATTAAATAGTTGATAACACAAATGTTTCAATAACATATAATAATCCCAGTTATAAATTCCTGTTTGTAATTCTCAGTGTTTCCTCTTTGCAATTTTTGTTTTTTAAATAAATTATGTTTTTATGATGCCTCTTATGATGATGGTGATGATGATGGTGATGATGATGATGATGATGATGATGGTGGTGATGATGATGATGATGATGATGATGATGATGGATGATGATGGATGGTGATGATGATGATGATGATGATGATGATGATGATGATGATGATGATGATGATGATGATGGATGATGACGATGATGATAACGTGATGCTGATGGTGATGGCAATGGCGATGATGATGGTGATGATGATGCTGATGATGAATCAGAGTCTGATTTAAATGGGGTATGTTTTGTGGAGCTTCTGGACAACTGTTTATTGGAAGCGCTGTAGAAGTTAATTTGATGGATTATGGAAAGAAAAGATTGAAATACAAAATGGAGAGGTGGTCGTACTTTCAAATATTCTAACTATTTCTATAAAATAATATCTTTATAACTTTTTTTAAATATTTCTATAAAGACGACCGCATGCTCCATTGAAAAGCCGTCATACGTGCAAGGAGTCAACGAAAATCATGTCGAAGATATTTTCGGACAGAATTTCAGTCTTGGCCTCGACAACTTTTGTGAAACTCTATCGAAGTCACTCGAAGATTTAGTGAACACGTTTGATGAAAAAATCACCAAAAGTTTGAGAAATTTCGATGACAAAGTACAGGATTTTGCTCCAGTACAAACTAATAGTGAAACAATGCCTGATGGAACAGTACAGTACGTGTAATTCGCGACCATATAATTTAACATAAAATATTCATTTCTTTTTCAAATTAAAATTTTTTTAAATTTTATTCATTTCAGAGATTCTGCTTATTTCTCAGATCACGGAGGTTTAGGAGGACAATGGAAACGTCTTGATAACAGAAAAGTAACTTTTGCATCTTCTTCACCCCAAAAACACGTTAATAGCTTATACTTCAGAATATCTTAAAAGAAAGTTGTAATTTGTTCAAAAATAAAAATTGATTAGACAAATTAATTTAAAAATTTAGCTAAATAAAAACATTAAAATTGTCACACTATCTTGAATCAATTTATTAAATAATTCAGGAGAACGAAACTTCGGATCTGGACGACTCAAGTGATGATGGCAGAAATTATGACTACAATGATTATGATAATGATGTTGACGTCGATGACGATGACTTTGACGATGATGAAGATTATGAAAATGGAAATATGGAATATGACGATGATGACGATGACTGTGACGATGACGATGACGGCAGGAGAGCTGATGATGATTTCGAAGCATTCTCCCATGAACCCCTCATAACTGCTGAAGAAGTGATCCATGAAATCGAAGAAATTTTTCAGGTGAAATTTAAGCTATAATTCATACTAAAACGATGATGTTTTAAATTTTATTGATAAATTTGTTCCGTGTTTACAGTCAGATTTCAGTCAGGATAACAGAGATCTTAGCTACGACTCAGCATTGAAATGGATCACTAATAATAATGGTTACGAATCAAAACACTTAATCTTAAAGTTAACGATTGAATAGAATAACAAATATTCTGAGTAACAATTCATATTGACAGAAAAACGTTCTATTCAGAATACGCAGATTTGGATACAATGACTGCGGCAAGTTTGAAAGAATTCGTGGAAGGACTTGAACATAACGTACGAATTCTATCGGAAGAATTGGTGAGAGAACTGGCGCAAAGAGATGAATTGGATTACGAAAAAGAAACAAAAAACAGGTTAATTAGATTAGAAGTAGAATTTAATACTTTTTCATTGCATTCCAAAATGAAAGTGACTCGCAGTTTTCAACTTTCGTTTGAACTTCAAAACGAAGTAATAAAATTTCAGATTTATATGTCTGTTAATGACCGTTCATAAAAAGAAGAAAGAAGCCAACATGGAAAATTCCTCAAACCAACAGAGTCAGGAAAATGTGCGACCATATGAAGCAGCATTGAAAAAACTAAAAAAGCTTTCCGAAAAAATGACACACAAGCCGACAGTATGATAACTTTTTCCATATGTTTCTATTTTTAACACCTCTAACAGCTCGTTGATATATTGTAACATGATATATTGTAACATGAGTAAATCGTTAGTCGTGCTGAAATGCTAACTCGTAAGCATTTTTTTCTCAAAAGAATTCCATCAATCAAGCAGTTATTATTTTACAGATTTATTTATCCTTTTCTTATAAAGTTTGTTATTTTTATGTTTTTAAATGGTTTTTTATAATTTTTATTTGGTGGCTAAGTGGTTATTTCGCTAAACATGAGTTACAAAATGAATTAGAATAAAATTGAAAAGGTTTGTGAATGTGATTTTTTGACAATACGTCTTTAGAAGCAGGATATTTTTTTATTTACTTCTACTTATGCAGTATCATAAAAAATGGTTGATCGTCTGCGGCTCGAATGTAGTATGTGTGGTGTTAACGACGCTTTGCAAGTGTGGGGAAGCAGCTGTTTAGTCTGCCTTCCTTGGTTCTCAATGGCAAAGCACAAATGTCAAAATGTGGAAACACACTTAGCAGAAGTTTGTGTGAGAATATATGTGTCACCACCATAATTTCGCGAAGTTAGGAGGTTAAGTTTTTCTTTAACGCACTCCCACTCACTCAATCAAATCAAAGAGATACAAAATACTTTTTGCAGTACCTGACGACAGTCATTCCTTATGAAACTAGCATGGGATCGCCGACTTTAGAAAAGCTCTGCATTTACAATCAGAGTCAGTTTTATACATTTTCTTAACAAATCAAGTTTAGCCAACAGATATGTCATCTTTATTTTTGTATCGACAGTTTTGAATGCTATTGCCGATGACAGTCCAACTGCCCTAGGTCTGCTCACAGATTACATTCTAAAAGGTCAGTAAAGTGACGCACGATGATGTTATTCTATTGCTGTTTCAAAATTATTTGATGAATTAAAGCTTAAAATACGTCCGTTTGGAGAAGCAGTTTTGTATAAACTTTGACTTTAATTTTAAATTTTCTTCTATTGCAGCCAAAAAAGCTGGATTAGAACAGCTGTAGTAAAAAAATAATAAATTAAAAAAATTATTATATCTAAGTGAGTAAGGAATGAAAGAGTTCTGAAATCTTTGAGTTTTGCAACGAAGAATTGGGTATGGTGTGGTTGACCGAAGCCTTGTTATAAATTCGAAGTCACGGCGAGCTGGAATGAGATGGTGAAGGCAACTTGATGGCTCAAGAAGAGATCGGAAGAAATTTTTTGAAAGCTTCGCACGCCTGTCATGTAGTGTGGGGATGTTCGCCAACCTCATGGCCTCTTCATATTTCATATATCCGTAGATTATTCGCAATGATCTACTCTGTTGTGATTCTATGGAAGAATATTTGTAAGCATACTATGCCATACTGGGCACACGTATCCCAGTACGAGATGAATGACTGTCAGGTAGAAGCTTAGAGCGTCGGTCTGACCAACGCCCGCCCGCATTAGAACCTTCAACAAGTCCATCCGGGCTCGGGATGCAAACTTTGTGCACATCATTGTCGCATGATCGTCCCACTTCAAACTGGATGAGACGATCACGCCCAGCAACTTGAATGACGTCGCCCGTTCGATGACCACTCCGCACAGTGTCAGGGGAGGAGGAGGGTTCTTTGTTAACGTTCCGAGGATAATTTCTTTGGTTTTTTTTGAGCTAATATTCATTTTATTCAGTGTAGACCAGTTGACCAGATGCTGGAGGATCTCCCCCATACATCCACTCTGACCTCGTTTAACAACCTCCGATGCCGTTGTGTCATCGATGAATTTATGCACCATGCATTCCAACTTCCATCCATCAACAAAGATGACAAATGTTAGAGGACCGAGCCAGGTTTCCTGAGGCATTCCTCCACTCAACGTCACCCAGCCCGAGAGAGTTTGGCCTATCTTTACTCTTTGTTGTCGCCCGTCGAGGAAGGAGTAGATCCATTTGACAATGTATGCAGGGAATTTTAGAGATATCAGTTTTGATATCAAAATGTTGTGATCGATGTGGTCAAAGGCCTTGGCGTAATCAACAAAAATTGCACGAACAGACGACCCAGCATCGAGAGTCGCATTCCATTTATGGACAATATCGACGAGAGCGTGCGTTGTTGATCGTCCCTTGAATGCTCCAAGTTGTTGTGCATCGAGTTTGTCGTGCAGACATGAAAGAAGCTGCTATCCAACAAACCATTCCAGATGTTTCGAAAGGGTTGGGGTCATAGAGATTGGACGCAGGTCATCCTCAATTCTTTTTGGTGGACTTGATTTAGGAACAGGAAATGCATTAGATTGTTTCAAGGCAATGGGGACCATTTGCTCGGCAATGGAGGAGTTAAAAATGGCTGTGACTGGCTCTTTGATAACTGGTGCCAAGCCATGAACAATCCAATTAGGAATTCCGTCAGGTCCAGGAGACTTGAATACGCTTGTTGACTTCAGCCTTTTTTCCACCGCGTCACGATCGCAGAATATCGGTGCGATGTCATGTAAATAAAAAATCGGATCATATCAGTCGCTGTTTGTGGTGTGACGGTTCAGTGGCATAGTAGTAGTAGTAGTAGTAGTAACTTCTCCTAGACACTTTTCCTCCCTACAATAGCAGATGACCGGGTGGAGAAGAGGTACCCGTAAATACTTTTCCAAAACGTCTCTAAGGTCTTATACAGTGGCGTAGCGAAGGAAGGACATGGTGGAGCAACTGCCCCCGGGCGCCAAAAACCAAAAGGAAAGACAACAATTTCAACAAAGTGTAGTCATTTTTGAACATGTAAAATTAACAAATTCTATTTTAGCAATATTTCACACAAGTGATTTCCAAAATTTTTTTGGGGAGGGGGCTCACCGAACCCCGGATATGGCTCGGGCACCTTCCCCGGGTCGAACTCTCCGCATCCCTCTTGTTATATTATGGTCAGGCGCATCAAGCTGAGTGATCTTATTTCATTATACATTTTTATATAGTTAACATATTTATTTTCTTTTTTTTCAGTTTTATGCCCAAAGGCCTGAAAAATCAATGGATAATTTTTTTTGTAATTTTGCTCATTTGTATCTGCAAAAACAGCTTATTGAAATATTTTTCGCATTTATCTACGATGCATGTGCTGTAACGTAGTTTCAATAAAAGTCTTGTCACTGGATTGGTTTTCATCTTGCAAAATTACAACAATATCTACAAATTATTAGATGAAGATAAATTGTTCAACATAAATTAAAAAGTATATGATTTGTCACTTAATTAGTTACAAGCTCTTCTATCAATGGAAACATGAGAACTTTAGCTCGCATGAAACTGAGATCTGGCATTCGATCCAGAACTACTTTGACACGAGGAGGAACTTTGGAATCTTGGGAAGACTTGATGATTGTCACATTGTTTGTTGCCATGAGATTGTCCAGAGTGAGGGACTTGTGTGGGTCGCTGCGGGTTGGTTCGAGGGAATCGAGAAGTTCTTTTTCTTTCTTACTGGCTGTCGCAAATAATGAGAATCTCTAAAAATTTACTGAAAACCAAATCAGGCAGAACAAATGAAAGGTTTCAGAAATGTCTTGAAAATAGAAAAAAATCATGTAAAATATATTTTGCTAACTTGCTTTAGCTAAACAGATTTAAAAAGACCTATTTTGAAATAAAAATAAGTGTAAGTGCCAAAACAAAAAATTAGAAACCAGATTTATATAAATAACTTTAATATAACTCCGAATCTGGAAAATTGTGAAAACAAAAAGTTGAATTCATTACATCACTTATAGATGAATTGCAAGTGTATATGCAAACACAAAAAGCAATTGGTACTACATGAATCAAACACAAATTTGGTACTATCTGGTCCTTTTTAATACCCTAATTTGAACTCGTAAACATATATATATATATATATATATATATATATATATATATATATATATATATATATATATATATATATATATATATATATATATATATATAGATATATATAAGAAAAATTTTATTTACAAATATTAATATTTACTGGTATCCCAACATCTCTGAATGCCAGTGTTGTAAACTTTCATTGTAATGAATAACTACGCTTCACAATGACCATGGTTATAGGATATAGGCTAAGAAACAAAGAACAAGTTAATAAATGTGGGAGTTTTTTTAGTGAAGTTTTCATGAATCTTCAATGTAAATTCTAAATTTTACGCATAGTAAGTATTGCTACATCATCATTGCCTAAATTGTCATAGTTACAGCAGGGGAAGGCATCAGCTAGCTTTTAGGTGTGAACATGATAGCGCCAGAAACTGGCGAAGCACAAGCATCTGAAGTTGAATGTCTGCTAGAAAAATGCAATTTGCATGACAGTGTTTGAGCCCTATGTTTTGATACTATTGGAGCAAATACAAGTAACAGGAGCTTGAGTAGGGGAGAACCATACTGAATGGCCACTGTACTGAACGGCCACTGAAGTTGTTATTAGGAAAAAAGTAAGTTCACAATTTTATTTTTTAAATGTGTATTTATATGTCTTCTTTGTTTTGTGTTAAAATTGTGTGCTTTGCGGCGCATCTCTTGTGAAAATTGTGTAGCTTTTTGTTTTCAGCAAAGAAAAGTAAATTTGGGTCAAGTCAGGAATATTCAAATAAATATACATTTGGTTAATACTTTAACTCTAATTTCGGGTGTCTAACATTATAAAATGATGACATTTGATTTAAAATGCTCACGCAACCCATGTCGTACTGAATGGCCACTATGCGGTCGTACTGAATGGCCATAATTTTTCAGTAGAAAAAATATATAAAAATTAAAAAGTCAAAATACAGATATGTACAATAATTGGTAAAGGTATATTTATTTTTAAGTAGGCAGAACATAATCGAAGGCTTCTATTTAGGAAAAAAGAGACTTTTCTGAAAATTTGTGGGTCAACAACAGAAACGGTGAATAAACTAATCTATATATGGACAAAAATGATGATTTGAATATAGTTTTGTTATCAATAAGATAAAAACAAAAAACTGGTGTGTTTTTAAATATATTTTTGATTTTAAAACTGGCAATATCGACAAAATTATGAGGTAAAACTGATAGCCAATTACTATTAAGCTGTTGCATAAGGATAAAGACAAAAAACAAATTAAATTTATAACCAAAGGTATATGGCATAAATATTGCAGATTTTGATATAGTTTTTATAAAATTATAAAATCTAATTTTGTAGAAAATAAACAAAGAAATGAACACATAAAGTTTACCTCTGACTTATAAGTTATAATCAAGCAAACCTGGAATGTAAGTTGCAATTTCTTAATGAAGTCAAAAATTGCGTTCATAAACATGTTTAATTAACAATAATAATAATAATAATAATAATACGGAATTTATCAAGCGCCAAGGCACGTGACTGAGGCGCCCTCGGATAACTAAAAATTGCATCGTTCAAAGGCTAATTTAAAATAAAAGGTTTTAAGTTTAGTTTTAAAGGAAGCGACGGATCCACAGTTTCGAATTTCGGCTGGCAGTGCATTCCAGACGATTGGCGATGCGTGTCGAAAGGACCTCGCACCAATATTGTTGTTAGCTTTTGTCCGTACGAGTTCAGGAGCTGTGGATGAGTGGAGCGGTCTTTGGATGGTTCTGTTGTGAAGGAGTTGGTGAAGATATGTGGGCGATGAACAAAACCGAATTTTGTACGTTATCAGAGCGATTTTGTAAAAAATTCGATAGTGTACCGGCAGCCAGTGAAGTTTGAAAAAACGGAATAAGGACGATGGTAGAGATGACGACGACGATGGTAGAGATGAGGACGACGACAGAGATGATGACGAATCCAAAGGGTAGACTCCAAGGACCACTTTAGCAGCCCTATTCATCATTCTCTGGAGACGTTTTTGGGGGTTCAGAGGAATGCCAAAAAGAAGGGAGTTACAATAATCGAGCCTTGACAAGATCAGACAACAAGCCAACGAGTTGGCGTTTTCCCTCGATAAAAACTTTCTGACGTGGGCGATTGCTCTGATCTGATGATGGCATGAAGGAATGACTGATGAAACGTGATTTGCAAAAGTGAGACGATTGTCAATCAACACACCAAGGCTTTTTAGAGTGGGGGAGAAAGGAATTGAGTGTTCTCCAACGGAAAGAGATTTTAAGTTGGAGAGAGCCTTAATCGAGTAACTGGATCCTAACAGAACAACCTCAGTTTTGGATGTATTGAACTGAAGATTGTTGTGCAGAAACCAGTGTTCAATGGATCTGATGCAGTCGGTCAGTCTCTTAATTTCCAAGTCGGAGTCCCGGTAAGAGAGCAACTGGAAAAGCTGCGTGTCGTCAGCATATTGGTGATACGGTACATTCTGTTCACTGATAATGCTACATACAGGAGATATGTAGGTGGTGAAGAGAAGAGGCCCCAAGACAGAGCCCTGAGGAACACCGCTGGTGATCAGAACAGAAGATGAGCTGCAACCACCCAGTTTGACAAACTGCGACCGACCCGACAAGTAGGAAGAAAACCACAACAAGACGCTGCCACTGATGCCGAATTCGTTGTGGAGGCGGTCAAGAAGGGTGGAGTGACTAATTGTGTCGAAGGCAGCCGAGAGATCAAGGCCAGCGAGGAGAGTGGCCTTCTTGGAATCACAAGAATGAAAGACGTTATCAAGGATGTGGAGCAGAGCAGTTTCAGTGGAGTGACGTGAGCGATAAGCAGACTGATAGAGAGAGTAGTTAGGGTTGGTTATGATATGAGGTTGAACTCTCTTTAGAACCGTCCTCTCGATTATTTTGGAAATAGTTGTGAAGTTGGAGATAGGTCTAAAATTGGAGAGAATACTGTTATCTAGGAAAGGTTTTTTCAGAAGAGGTAGTAATTGGGCTCTTTTGTGCACAGACGGAAAGCATCCTTCACGGAAAGAGAGATTACATAGGTTAGAGATTGCTGTCAACAGCGTGTCGGAACAATGTATAAAAACTTGGTTAGGAAAAGGATCTAGGGGAGAAGGTTTTGAGTTAGCGATGAGTTTGCTTATTTCGGAAGGAGTCACTTCCTCAAAACTGGTTAAATCATTTGATCTCCAGTAATGCTCAAAGTTATTGTTGTCAGAAGAGATGCGCTGACGAATGCTGTCATTGAGCGATTCGATCTTCTGAGTAAAGAAAGTACTAAAAGAATCTGCTAATTTTTCACTATCACCGTCGAAAACTGTCTGCTTTTGCCGTCTATGAAGAAGGTTGTTGAGAGAGCGCCACAGGCTGCGAGAATTTTCAGAGCTTGATAGTGTTGCTCTGATAAATTCGGCCCGAGAAGCTAGGATGGCATGTTTTGCAAGAATCTTGGCTTCGTCATATTCCTTTTTATTCTCTGAGGAGAGGGAAGAAAAGTACTTTCGCTCACATATCCGTCGATGTTTCTTGGCAAGGAGAGCTGAGTCAGAGAGAGTGTTGATGTGGGAGGTGACGCATTTTCTAATTGTTTTTATTTTGAGGGGTGCATGTAAATTAAGAATGTTGGTGATTGTTTCATCTATTAAATTGGCAAATTGATCAGTGGATAGGCCGTCCGTGATGAGGAAGTTAGTTAATGAAGACTTGCATATAAACTATAAACATTTTGTCAAATAATTGTGAAGATTGCAACATTTCTGAAGAGAATCTGACCAGTGGCCATTCAGTACTAGAGAGTGGCCATTTAGTACTACCATGTTGCACTGAATGGCCACCCCGATTTTTTGGAAGAGGTTGGGTTATTTAGTGTTTTTTAAGAAACTGTGAAAGTATTAAAAGTTCTTGGTAGTGATATGTATGTGAATTGATTATGTAAAACAAGTTTTATTCTATCACATATAGTTTTTGTGTATAATTGGGTTGAATACAAGAGTGAAAAAAGGTGGCCATTTAGTACAGCTCTTCCCCACTGTTAGAGCAAAAGCTGCAGCATAATTGCCTTTACCTAGCTTGTTGTCATCACATCAGTGAGTTGTTGATTGGTGCTGCCTTTGTGAAAACTATGGGAATATCTTCTAGAACAAAGGTTCAGCTAATCAAAAGAATTAGAGAGTAGTGGGCAAGTATTGGCAAAGGACACTTTCATCCTGAACCCTCAGATAATTACGTTATGAACGTTATAACAGATGTTCGTGATGAAATTGTTCCGTTTGCACAAAGTCAGAGTCAGCTAAATGACAAGCAACCAAGAGATGATTAATGTGAATTTCTGAAACTATGCATCATATTCGTTGACAAAGTTCCTTCACAGGGTGTGAGGATCATGGATCCACCATGCCGGGTGGATAGCGGAAGTTCTCTATAAAATGTGGCTGTTTCGTGAACAATTCAAGCTGAAAGCCAGAGACCAGACATGTCTGAAGACTTGGATGATAGCTCATTTGGCTATTTCAGCCTTTCTTAATAATCTACAGCAGGTGAACAGTTCCTTTCAGTATGCATCTATCCGTCAAGCTGTCTTAACAGCCACAGCCAAGAAACTGTTTTCCCATCATTGATATTTATCAGAAAAACTTGTGGGTTTGTCTTTGTTTGATGATTAAGTCTTCTTCTCAACAAAGAGACTGATGGTGGCAGAAATGCAGAGGAAAGGCGCCGACATACTACCAAAGCGAGCAGGAATTGATCTAAAAGATTTTCAGACATTCACTCTGGATCAGTTTGTAACCTGCAACTCCATGAATCTGTTTCATTGATTGAACTTGCTATCTGATTTCATAACCACTGATGTTTAATGTGGCATTAATCGTTAGACTTCTAAGCCATGAATCACTTTATCCAACTCGTGGGTCTATGATCAACCAGAGACAGCCATTTATAGGCATCTAACCACATCTCTTAGGTCCACAGGCTAATGCCTTACTGCTATACCACCAGTGCCCTAAATCATTATATATAATATATATATATATATATATATATATATATATATATATATATATATATATATATATATATATATATATATATATATATATATATATATATATATGTGTGTGTGTGTAGATATATTATATAATTAATCTAACATTAAAACACAAGTTCAACCAAAACCAAATAAATAACAAGTAAATTAAAAACGAATTTTTAAAACCAATGCTCTTATATGTAATTAAAACACAAATTTTGCAATCAATTTTTTCTTATATTACTCTTTTATTTTATATTAAAGTCGAAATATCTTAATTATATCGAAATATCGAAATTAATTAAAATTAACTAAATTAATTGACTTATTGTAAAACTAATAATTGAATATTGCATTGTCTTCTATTTTGAGCATGTATGCAAAATTTGAAAAAAATCTATTATCAGGAAGTGACTCAAAAATTGATTGCAAGATTTGAAACAGACAGAGAAACAGACAGACAGAGAAACAGAGACGACGAGTTAATAAAAGCATTGGTAAAAAAACAAACCAGCCAATATTAATATAAAAAAAATTGCAACAAAATTAATATCAATCAACTAATCTAAATAAAAAGAACTGAAAAACACCAAAAACATTGTAAATCTAATATAATCATTTTAAAATAAAAAAAAACTATACAAATATAATCTGCTAACTTAAGAATAACTAAATAAAAAAAACAGAAGCCCACTAAACATCTCGACTGCATAATCATCAACTACCTTGTGATACACAGATTGTAAACATATCATCTCTGAAGAAGTCGAGATCAAGACGGGATATGTTTCCGACTGATGTCATGAAGCATAAGTATTATATATATATATATATATATTATAATTGATATATTTTTATCAATGATTTATTTGTCTATTACCTGCTGTTTGAAGTGATGAAAAAATGAAGTTACTTTAGAGAGCAAAAAGGTACAGAGATAAAGTCCTCATTTATTATTACTTTCAATAAATTGTAAAACCAATCTCGAAGAACCCGAATACAATTAGCAAGTACTGGAAGAACTTATCATTGCAGAGTTGAGGCGCGAGCTATAAAAATGGGGATTGAACATTAGGGAGGACAGTCTGAGCTTGTGGACCACCTCCGGACAGCATTGGAAGACATTGCGTTTGACCCAGAAGAATACGAGTTTGATACGAATGACAAATTAAGAAACTTGAAAGTAGAAAAGAGTGAAATAAACAAACTTTATGCATTGCTACACCATTTATTCGATCGTAATGAAATTTTCACACAACATTGAGAGTCAATGGGGGAAGGTTTTTGTGAAAAAATTGAAATCGATCACAAAATGAGCAGATTTTACTATGACTGAAGGAGATTCCCATGTGAAACAAGTTTGTTGCTATAGTGCACCTTATAAATCAACCAAAGTTGAAGTCCTAGCCATTATTTCATTAAATTTTACTATAATTATACTGGAATCACTTGTACAACAGATGATATCGGTTTTTATATTCTACTAGCGGGGTTACCCGGCGTTGCTCGGGGTTTTCAAAGGTTTTTTATAATTTTTCTCTCTTGCTCCCATTACCTTCCGAGCTTGCTCTTCCGTTTCCGTTCCTGCTTGCTCTCCCGTTTCCGTTCCTGCTCGCGCTCATTTTTTCTTTTCCACTCTTTCATAACTTATTTTAGCCCATAAAACGTAAAATAGATTTGCTAAAAGTTGCTGGAATCCTTCAAACGTTGTTATGTAAACTAAATTTGAATTTTATTACGCAATTACCTTCGATGGTCGTACATAGGAACTTTTGGCCTGGAAAGTTAAGAAGGGGAAAAAGTTAAGAAGGTTTGGACTCCTTCTCCGATCCTTCGGCTCAGGGGGCCAAAAAACCTTCCGGGACAAAAGTGCCTATACATGACCATTGCATAAGTTTTCGAAGCACTGTTTACAATTGCGTAACAGGCATTACTTGCTAATGGACTTCTTAATATTAAGAAGTTCATGACTTGCTTCCCAGTCTTGCATAATGTGACCGATTTCGCGTTATTACAAATTATTAAGAGATAGATGGGGCGGGAAAGCGACCGGAATCGGGAAAGTGACCGGAAGCGGGAAAGCGACCGGAAGTGGGAGAGCAAACGGAAACGGGAAAGCGACCGGGAGCGGGAGAAAAAACGGGGAATTAAACTGGAGCTAGAGAAAAACGATAAGAAAACTCTAAAAACCCCCGCTCACTCACCCGCTCATTTTGTGACGGATTTCAAATTTTTTGTACTATATTTGATTCCCCTTGACTCTCAAGGTTGTGTGAAAATTTCATTACGATCGGATGAATGGTGTAGCAATGCATAAAGGACATACATACATACAAACATTCATTTATATATATATATATGTATATATATAGCAGAGATGTAGTACTTGGTACTCGTACTCGAGTACAACTCGAGTACCGTTTTCAAGTACTCGTACTCGGAACCTTGGTACTCAAACTTGTTATTCCACTCAGTACTCGTACTCGTTATTCCACTAAGTACTCATACTCGCATATGTGACACCTTCTCTAAAAAAAGTTTGCTTGTTTACTAAACAGTTGTTTGGTATAATATTTCGTTTATACTTGCTGAACTCTAGTATAACATATCTATGTTTTTTTAAACATTGATTTTTCTCATTGTCTGATAAGAGCGGCGTTGGTAAATATGGAATGGCACACAGTCAACAGAAGGCCATTACAAAGCCTGTGATCGAAGATCTTGTGGTTCAGTGCATTTTTTAAATTTGGTTGTGTTTTTTCAGAACTGGTTAAATTCTTCGTTGAATCAACTAATTCTCTCTTTGGCATCATTACTCAGTCACCTGCTGCTACGTTGGTGCCGCGATCTGGGTCACCCCCACCAGCCAAAAAGTCAAAGTTGTTTCACAAGTATTCATCGGCGTTAGATGACACCTGCCTTGAAGTCGATTCACAGTTGACCAGATATCTTGAGATGAGGATCACTGGTGAAGTGGATGATGCACTAACGTTTTGGCAGAATCATTCCAGTGACCTTGACAAACTGTATCACCCAGCACTTCGTGCCTTAAGCATTCCAGCTTCAAGTTCACCAGTAGAACGTGTGTTCAGCCACGGCGGAATAATTTTAAGACCCCATAGGGCTAAGATGTTGGACTCTAAACTGTCGTCGCTAATTTTTCTGAAATGTAATAGTTTTTTGATGTAGAATAAACTATTATTTTGTTGACTTTAAAAAGTACACGAAAAGTACTCACTAAAAATTTCTTGTACTCGTACTCGAGACCTCAGTACTCGTACTCGATAACTTGATGCCATGGTACTCGTACTCGATACCATGGTACTCGTACTCGGACCATAAGCATTCGCAACATCTCTGATATATAGTTCACGCTCGCTCCGCTCATTTTGTGACGGATTTCAAATTTTTTTCTCTATATTTGATTACCCTTGACTCTCAAGGTTGTGTGAAAATTTCATTACGATCGGATGAATGGTGTAGCAATGCATAAATAACATACATATATACATACATACATACAAACATTCATTTTTATATATATAGATAGAAAACTTAAAAAAAAATAAATGTTATATATACATATAGTACCATATCCAATATAATGGACTGGATTCCAGGATCCCGACACCTAATCTCAGAAATGCAATCTCGGGAATGCGATCCCAGCAAAAACAGCTAAATCCCGGGATTGCAATATCTAATGCTTACCAGATAAATGCACACATGACAGCTGCATACAAGACAAGTTTACAGAACAAATTCATAGGGGTAACTGCACAGTGATAAGTGCACAAATAGACAGTATTCGTGTCGCCACAAAATCATTTTAACCCTAGTTTATAAAAAAATAGCTATCTTAACCTATCAGTATTTTAATGATTCATTTTTATATAAATAAATTCTTATAAATTGTAATCAGAAACTATATCTGTTAGTACTTAATATTATCTACTAAAAACAATTACCATCAAGTGGATCTACCAGGACACTACTTGCCCAGTCAAACTCAACTTTAGGAATGTCCTGAAATATTAAAACTTAAATATTGAAATATACTTAAAAATAGCATTTAATGATATATAAGATATAAATAACAAACAAAGAATGTTTCTTCTTTGAATTCAGAAGATTCACTGTCAATCAATCGTTTTGGTTCTAAAAGACCAAGATTTGTTGCAAACACAGGAACATTTGATGATGAAATTCTGGAAGAAGTCTAACAATAGAAAAAAAATCATTGAAAGAAGAAAACTAACTGGAAAACCACTGATGCTTGTTTAATACCTTCATTTGAGTAGAAACATTAAGAATTTTAAGAAATGATTTGAAAAGATGTGAAGTTTTCCATTGCATTGTGAGTGCAGGAGTGCATTCCACTGATCTGAGATCCATCCATATGTTCTTTGGTCTCTGACTTGTGCTGAATAATTTTTAGTTCTGTAAGTTATCTCAATAATCAACCTTTTTTTTGTAAATAAATCTAATAATTTGTTCCAGCTTTTCCACTTGAATACGCATACTGACTATTGATAATCTATATAAATAAAAGAACATGTGCTAACTGTCTGATAATTAACGCCGAGCTAAAATGCCTCATCCTATGAACATGAAATTTGGAACTTATATTACTTTTATAATGTAAGCACCCACTAAGAAAGGGTTTTTGAAAATTTTGCTTCTGTGGGGATGAAACAGGAAAACAAACTTTTTTCTAAAACATCACATATCTCGAAAACCAAAAATGAGAAAGTTTTGAAATTTGGTATCTAGATTATACTTAAAAATAAAAAGTACGTGTTAAATTATTTTTTGAAAATTTGGTTTCCAAGACCTCAAATGTGGGTGGGAAAATAGGGTTATTTGTTTTATTAGAATAACTGCTACTCAAAAACTGTACGTGCTACAGATGTAAAAATTATTATTTAGTATCTACTCGAGAAATAAAGATATACGTGATTTACCAATTTTTGATAGTTTGGTTTGCAGAATAATTGATTAAAAACTCCAAAAACTAAAAATGTGAAAGTTTTGCAATTTAGTACCGAGATTATTCTTACAAAATAACAAAATACATGTTTTAACAATTTTGAAAATTTGGTTTCCAGGACTGACTCCAGATGTGGGTGGAAAATAGGGTTATATATTTTTTTAGAATAACTGCTATTCTGTAACTGAAAAAAAACTACAGATATAAAAATTAGTAATCAAAACTTACTTAGAAAATAAAGTTACACATGTTTTACCAATTTTTTTATGGTTTGGCTTAAAGGGATACAGGGTGGAGAAAAGAATTATTTGATTGAAAACTCAATAACTGAAAATATAAAAACATTAAAATTCAGTATTTAGGTTTTTTAAATAATAAGATACTTGTTTCATTATTTTTTTTGAAAAATTAGTTTCCAAGCTTTGAGGTTGTGTGCCTGTTAAAACTGTCTGAGTCCAGTTCATCGCGGACCGGGCCAGGTCTCGACTTTTGTGCTTATGAAACGGGTCAGTTCGGGCCTAAATAACAAGCCAGGCCTGGAATATTCTATCTATAAAAGAAGCCGGGCCGGGTCTAAAAAATCCGTGTAGGGCTTTATGGATTATAGTACTACACGGGCTGGGCCAGGCCGTTATTTCAGGGTCTTCAGACGGGACGTGCTCAGATTTTTCGCTAAGTATATAGATATTTTAGGCCTGTAAAAAAAAATTGCAAATTGGGCCAGACAGGGCCTGGAATTTTGGCTTATGAAACGGGCCGGGACAAGTTGTCGATGGGCCAGGCCGTGAGTGCAGTACTCTACTACAGATGCAGGGTTCAAATTCTCTAATTTCAAGCGAGCGAAGCCGCGCCGGGAACTGCTAGTAAATGATATAAAACAGTTATGTTGTCATAAATGTTTTAAAACAGAATTAATTTTGAAAAAAAAAACTCAAAAAGAAGCTGCTTTAAGCAATCATATATTTAAAATAAATATATATTATAAGTAAATTTTTACTTTTTTATAATTTTATGTACAGGGTTACAGACTTGCAGGAACATTTGTCCTTTTTCTGTTGCCCTTTAATTGTTTTTGTGAAAATTGATTTTGTTTTATTTAGGAATAAATTTGTAAAAAAAATATTTCTCATAAGCTGGTCACTGGATTATAGCATTCAAATTTTATATCTAAAAAAATTGCAAACAACTTTTTTAAGTTCTATGGGCTGTACATAAAAATCCTGCTTGAAGTTCAATGGGCGTTCATTAGGGTGGAGCACGGACGTATGGGAAAAATTTTTTTTCATGATTCAGGTTTCTAATAGGGGGGGATTTGTGTGTTATGTTAAAGGAAAAAAAACTTTTTTAAAACTTGTCTTATTATGCACTAAAAAGTAGAAAATAAAATCATACGTCAAATTGATCATCTTGTTGTTCGCCATGATAACACTAGGGTGCTCAGTTTGAATTTAATGTATAACTTAGCAAGCATCCTAGTCTTATCATGGCGAACAACAAGATGATCAATTTGACGTACGATTTTATTTTCTACTTTTTAGTGCATAATAAGACTAGTTTTAAAAAAGTTTTTTATATATTTTTATTTTCTACATTTTAGTCTTCACACTTTTTTAATTATTTTCACAATTATCCGACACTCACTATAAATCGAAAATATTTAATTAAATTAATATACATATATATATACATTTGTATATATATATATATATATATTTAGTTATATATATATATACCCTTGGACAACATCAAGTCCGATTAAACGATTAACCTCACAGAGCAAGCTAATATAAGACTAGTAAAAAATACGTGAATTTTCGTTTTATTTGATTCACATCTTCAGCCTCCGAAGTGACCCCAAAACTTGAAAATTGGGGTAAAAAAGTTAAAAGTTGAAAAAAAAACTTGAAAAATTATACATTTATTATTTAGGTTTAAAACTTTTTTTAGTTTCAAATTTGGGCATTCATTGCACCTATCGCGACACTCTTGTGCACTGAGAAATGAAGCTTCTGTCGTAGTCTTTACAGCTCTTTTAACAGCTTGAGTATGGCAGGGAAGCCTTATAAACAATAGTTTGCTTTCACCCCCAGATTCCACAATGTTCTGAATTTCCTGGTCCGATAATTTTTTCAAAATGGGTGGCTTGGTTAAGTTTTCCTGCCAATCTATTAAATCAATGTATGTAGAAACATTAAAATCTATCAATGGCACTTGAAACAGTCTAGGTGTTGGAGGTTGAGCAGTACTGCGTACCTATAGTGTGTGGCAGGCTGCTAACTCTCTAACTTGTTTTTTATCATCTGTTATCATTGCAAGTAGAACCCCTTCAGTAGGCGCAGTAGAAGCATGGTGCGTGCCATCTTTGCATGATGGTTTATTTTTAATTAAGAATCCAGACGGTGCGTAAAACTTTGACCACTAAAGTAGTCAGAGTTTTTAAATTTTCAGATGGTTCTTCAGTTGATACATACAAACGTAGTTTTTGGTTATCACGCGTGATTTAACGGGCAAGTGATAGTTTTCCTGGAGATTTATTGCCCAGGTCTTCTGGAAATTCACCTGGAATTACCGCTGAGACAATTTTATACAAGTACTGTTGGTCTGTACTCAGATTTTTGGCCATTTCTGGTAGCATTTGACCTTTGATGCGTTCAAATTTCTTAACAGGCAGAAAACAGAAAACATAGGTTTCCAGTGATTTTCCCAGTCAAAAAAGTTTTTTCTTGTTTAGGAACCTTTTTGTCATTAGGACAGATACATTGAGCAAATTCTAGGCACTTGCATGCTGAAATATCAAAAAGTATCTTACTGCTATCCTGAAAACTATTCAACTTGTCGGGGGAGAACCTTTTGGTAGACTTTAGTAGATTTTTGCACTTTAAATGATATGATTTCAGCATTTGAACGATCCTTGTTTGAGTCACTGTTGGAATAGATGCAGTTTGCCATATCTTTTCAATTCTTGATGTTACTATATCTGCTATCTTGCCAAAATTTGGTTCTTTTGCAGTTTCTAATTGCAATTTCAGTTGATGTCTCATCCACTCATAGTATTTCGCTATATCTTTGTAAGTAGGTAGAACGTTCTCTTTCATCTCACCAACATCACCAAATAGAAGACATTTGAATACACTCCTAGTTCTTTGCATATTTGCCACGAAAGAATATCAAACGTACTTTAAACTATAAAACTTGTAAGTTCGATTTGGCTAGTGACGACAACTAAGTTTGATTAAGTTGCTTTCACAGGAATATATGTATATAAAAACTGGTCATATCCCAACAAGCGCAGACGACGCGCAACCCTACAAGTGCAAGCTAAGTATCACTTTCTGCACTTCCTCGATCCCCTCTTTTTTAAATTATAAAACACAAAATCACACTTCTTTCCAATCTACATTATACCAATTAAACTTTACTGATACAAATTTGTATGTTTATTCAAAAATATCGTACATTAACATTACTTCCAATTAGAGTGAAACATAAACTTTTTTCATAAACTCAACGCCGTTGCGGAGGCAGTTACCCTAAACACAATTGAATAATATTTTACATGGCTTAAATTAAACCTAAATGAAACCAAATTTACACTATTACATTACAGTTTAGTGAGAAAATTTTTTTTCGCTCCACCCTACTGTACATAAAAATCAGGCATAGAATAGCATAGAAGAAAACTTTAAAACTTAAATGTAAATTTAATCGACTCAATTTATTTAAATAAACATAACTATACATTACAACAAATCATTTGTATCCTTACTTTCCGTCTTTATATAAATTTAAGACATCTGTCAAGGATGTTGCCATGCTCTCTTCGTTGTTGGATATGAGATGAAAAGTTTGAAAGACCACTTGCCTGCATTCGTCTGATAACTGAAAAACAAAATCAATCAAATTATGAATGTTTATACAAATAAGAACCTTGGTAAATATAAAACGTTAATAACTCCCAAAAGTAAACAACATTTCTCAAAATAAAAACAACATTTAAAGCTTCACATGGAAATGTTCTCCATCTGTCATTCGCAATCTAATAAGGCATAATCGATATTTCGATAACAAATCAAAATTAAGATTATTGCAAAATTCTGACGAATCAGAGTGACAAATATTTGTTATGGCTTGACAGAATTTTCCAATCATTAATATATTTAAAAACACGTTGAGAGAATTTTTAGCATTGTAAGGAAAATATGCAAGGACAAACACTTGTCAATGTCATCATCAAAAACTAAAATGCTGTTATTCCAACAACAAAAATTGAAATTTTTAAAATCCAATAATATTATTACTTTAAAAACTGTCAATAAAACTGATTAAGCAATAATAATTAGAGCTGCTTTTCAATCTACGTTAACTTTTCGACTAACCTGCTAAAGAATTAACTTGATTAAAAATTGTAACGCAGATGACAAATTTTAACGCGGTTTAAAAGTTTTAATCATTTCTGTCATAGATACAATACTTACGATCTCTAAAATTTTTTTTAAACAACAAACACTGAGTGTCTTGGGTTTCTTATTAACATAATGCATTTTCGTTCACATCAATTTCGATCGTTCTCGTGCTTCATCATCATTTATTTTTGAAACATCCCTATTCCACGCTAGGCTAGGGTTGGACGTTTTTTCCTAATCAGGCCCCTCCACAAGTCACGGTCCAGGGCAGACTGCCGCTTCAGGCCGAGCTCATTCATATCTTTCTTCACACTTTCCCACCAAGTCTTCCTACTTCTACCTTTACTTTTCACTCCTACAACATCCACATCTCTACATGTCGAAACCCAATCATCCGCACTTTTATGCTCCAAATGTTCAAACCACCTCAGTCTTCCAAGACTCACCACATCAGCCACACAAGGAACATCCAGAAGGCTATACAAATCCACACCGCATAACACCACACATCCTTTTAACTATCATATGCTCTGCCCTTTCTAAACTTCGTAGATTCTCCACCTTCATAGACCATGTTTCAGTGCCATAAACAAGGACACTTTGAACACAAGTCCTATACACCTTTCAACAAGGACACTTTGAAGCCCTCTACACCTTTGCGGCCCTATACACCTTTCATATATAAATGGATCAAAATCTAATCTAAAGAAACTAGTAGATGGTGAGCAGTGATGGGTAGTAACAAATTACAAGTAACGAAATTACAGTAACAAATTACTTTTTTAGGTAACAAGTAACGTAACAGATTACTTTTCAAAATTGTAACAAAGTAACAGTAACAAATTACTTTTTTAAAGTAACAGTAACGGATTTTGTAAAATTGTTACTTGTTACTTTTTATTTTCGAGCATTGGATCAAGCGTTAAGATGGCGTGAGTCTGGACCAATAGGAGCAAAGTGTGTCACTGGATTCATGATCTCGTTCATTTTAACAACGCGCCATATCAGGGTAAACAAACTTACTTTTTATTATCGTTTACTCTTTCGGAAACGTTTGCGATGTAGTAACTGCCTAGATAAAAAAATAATTAATATAAATCACTGTTTCCACTTTTATCGAGTTCACACTGTCAACTTGGCAATTTCATTCATTCTAAATAAATTATCTTCCAGAAGCAAAAGAAGTCAACCTTGTACACACTTTTCAGCGAGTTCACAGATCGTGTTTTGGGATCATGGAAGTTAATAAAGAGTTAAATTATGAAGAAACTGGTAATGAAATCGGATGGGTGCATCAGCTAGAAAAATATTTTAAAATAACTGAAAATGACGGAAAGAACGTCAAGGTGTTGTGTCTACAGTGTCTGCCTAAGAAAGTGTATCTAAGTACTTCAAAGATTAGTCCAGCCAACCTTCTAAAACATGTGGAAGTGAGTTTTATTAGTTTTATGTTTTTACTTTTAGAAAATAGCGTCTGAATTTTAAATTTGTAATAAGTTATTAGTTATTAGAAAGTTGTATGTATGCTCACATTGAGTTTGTTTAAAGTACTTTAAGCAATTACTGCAAAACTAATAGATTATGTTTAAAAAATACAAATTTTAATGTTTTTTCACTAGAGAAAACATCCTGCAATTTCTGATAAAGTCAAGTTAACTCGTAAGCGAAAAGCCACATGCGAAATAAATGAGGCTCCCGCAAAAAAGATGATGACTCAATCAAGCATGCTGCAAAGTTTAAACAACAATTGTGTCACTCAAGCGACTGTGGATCAGCTGATCATAAGTTTCATTATTGAATACATGGAGCCATTAAGCATTGTGGAGGCGCAATCTTTTGTTAATCTCATTCAAGGACTCCAGCCAACCCGAAAGGTGATGACAAGAAAAACGCTTGATGGTTAGTATTTAAGAATTAGAAGTGATTTTTCTTAATTTTTAATACTAGAGTTGCTTGAAATAGTTTTATATTTATTTTCAAAGGAAGCTTGGATTTTCTTGAAGCTCAGATGAAAAACAACGTAATAGAAGCACTTAGCAGAGTGGATCATGTTTGTACCACAGCCGATATATGGAGCGCTAACAACAAGAGCTTTCTTGGAATCACTGCACATTGGAATAGACTCTGCCTCGCTACAAAGACGTTTTGCAGCATTGTGCTGTGAGCGTTTGAAGGGTCCTCACACATATGACAGTATTGCTGATAGGTTAAATTCTGTGCATAATGCCTACCGCATACGTAGCAAAGTAGTGATGACCGTTACCGACAATGGGTCAAATTTTGTTAAAGCCTTTAAAGAGTATAAACTTGATGCTCAAACCAATTACACTACTGATTCTGATGATGATGAAAGCATAACCTTTGAAGATGTTGATGCACTGATGAAAAGCTCCGGGCCTGAAGACAGTGAATTCTATTTACCACCGCATCAGCGTTGTGCTGCGCATACACTGAATTTGATTGCTAGCCATGATATAGATATGGCAAATAACGATGCAAATTATAAGAAGATTTTTCGCTCCACAATGGCCAAATGCACCACTTTATGGAATAAAACTTCACGAAGCACAAAATTTGCTGACATTGTGCACGACAAGTTGCAAACATGCTTCATTTTCCCAAATGCAACACGCTGGAACTCTTATTTCAATGCCGTTGATAAAATAAGACAAGTTATTGATAAACATTCAGAAGATAAGATCATTGATGTTTTTCAGGCTCTTGAGGTACCAGCATTTCGACCTAATGAAAGAATGTTCTTGAAAGAATATTGTTGTGTGTTACAACCCCTTGCTTCTGCCCTGGATATACTTCAAGCTGAATCTAAGTGCTTTATAGGGTATTTGTTGCCCACACTAGCTTCATTGCGAACAAAGTTGCAAGCAATAAAACCAACACTGAAAATGGCGGCTCCTTTGGTTGAGGCAATTCTAACAAGTCTCAAAAGACGGTTTGAAGGTTATGATCTCAGAGATGATCTGATTATTCCCAGCCTTACCTTGCCACAATTTCGGCTAAGGTGGCTCGATGATAACGATAGAAGAAATTACGCCCGCAATTTGTTGTATGAGCAAGTGCTTGCTGTACAGCAGGTTGAAATGCAGGCTGAACAACAAAATGGTTCAGCTGAGATGTCTCAGCCAGATGATGATTTTTTTATATTTGTTACAGATACATTTAAGCAAACTGATGAAACTGCGGAGGTGGATATGTATCTTAGCGATACTTTTCGTGATATTGAATCATTGCTCAAATTTCCATGTATCTTGAAATTGTTCAAAAGGTATAATACTTCTCTTCCATCAAGTGCTCCTGTTGAATGGCTGTTTAGCTTGGGTGGTCAAATTTTGACACCAAGAAGAAATCGTTTGACTGATAGTCATTTTCAACGGCAACTGCTGCTCAGAGCTAATAAAGCTTTTTGTAGCTCAATCAAAGATCTTTAACATTTGACTGATTTGTTATAACTTTATAACTCTTTGATTTTTATAATAAAGTTGTGTTCTTATTTTAAAAACAAAATCATAGTATTAAGTTATGGGGTGTTGCATCTGTTTGTAAACAACTTTTTGTAAAGTAACAAAAATGTAATAAGTTACTTTCAAAACGAAAAAGTAACAAATTACTTTTGAAAAAATGTAACAAGTAACAGTAACAAATTACTTTTTCATCATGTAACAAGTAACAGTAACAAATTACAAAAGTAAAGTAACAAACCCAACACTGATGGTGAGGAAGACATTGAGATTCTAAAACCTCCAACCAAGTGGCTACAAACCTATGACATATCAGATTTTGAAGATGAAATACTTGTCAAAAAGCCATTTCAAATCCTTTTCTTCAAGAATATAAAACAGAGCCTGAAATTAACCTAATTAATGCTCACTTGAATAGTGGCAACGACATGAAGAACTTGGCAAAGAAATATTTGTCATCGCCTGCCAGTACAGTTCCATGTGAACGTTTGTTTTTTATGTCCGGTAACATAATGAACAAAAAACAATCATCACTCAATCCAAACAATGTGAACAAACTTGATTTTTAGCAACAGGCTTAAATTAGATTTTTAGCTATAAACTAAAAAATATGTAGCTATAAACAATGTTTAGTTTAACACCGGACGTACGGGCCAAGCCGTTATTTTAGGGCCTTCATACGGCCCTGCCCAAACCTTAAATCAAGGTGGGACGGGCCGAGATTTTTAACCAAGTATATAGACATTTTAGTGATTTTAGGGTGTTCAGACGGGCCGGGCTAAACCTGAAGTCAAGGTGGGACGGGCCGAAGTTTTTCATCAAGTATATAGAACTTCTAGGCCTGTAAAAACGGACAGGGGCCATATTAGACGAGCTGTGCCGGGCCAGGAATTTCGGTTTTTGAAACGGGCTGGGCCAAGTTGTCGACGGCCGAGCCGAGACCTAAAAAATTGATCCGTGCAGTACTCTACTATGTATGCACGGTTCAAATTCTCTAATTTCATGCGAGCGAAACCGCTACGGGCACTGCTAGTAATCATAATAAACGTTTCGATTTCTAATGTGCAAACATATATTATTACAACATGAACATTACTAACAAAACTAAAACCAAATTAAAGGCAACAGAAATCCAGAAATCAGTAGATATATGAAGATAATGTATTTAAAACTTACATCAGCAACAGTTACATGATCCTCTAAAGAGTTGTTCGCTTCTTCAAAACCACCAAAATCATCATCACTTTCGATAACTGTGTGAGTGTTTTCTTCCATAGGTGGTATTTCAGGAAAAGCTTCAAACTTTGCCCAGCATTCATCCTCAACAGGTGCCAATTCAGGCTTCTGAAATAAAATACTTAATTAAAGGTATCAAATATTTAATCAAAAATGTGCTGCCATCAAACTATGCTTTTTCAAAACTATGCCATTTTAAGAGAAGTAAATCCAACGATGGTTACACAGCGAAATGCAATCTTTGTAATAAATAAAGCTACAACTTCTTTTGTGAAATATCATTTACAGTCCTAACATCCATACAAATAAAATAAATAACAGAATGTGTTATAAATAACAAAATAAATATCAACATAAATGATCATTTTATGAAAAATTGAAATTATTCAGTAAAATTTACAACAAACAGTCAAGAAAATTCTTGTGAACTTTGAAATCAGAGGAACTTGAAAATATATAAAACTGCTGGGCTTTGTTGCGACAAATTAATATTTTTATATGCGCAATTATTCGGGTTTTTGTGCGCAATTATTCTGTTTTTGTGCGAAATTGTGCGCAATTATTTCAAACAATTTTTGTTCTTGTGCGCACTTGCGAATGAGTGTGCATCAAATAAAATATTTTATTTGAACCTATTCGGATCAGATAAAATTGCGCACAATTGTGCAATTTTCGCATAATGCGCACAATCCCGCATCAAACGCAGGCCCTTATTTTTAATCTTTGCAATGCGCCGTTGTTTTATCACTGATATTGAGTTACCGAGGGTTTTGAAGACATAGGTTCCATTATTTGTTAAACTTCCGAAGTCGTAGATAGAATTTTTATTTAAATATGGAAAAGGCTGAAATTCAAAAATTAGAAGGTGCACAAGGCGATTCGCTGAGTTTTTGGAAAAATAACTCTAGAACATTGATGGACTTTTATTTATGTATGGACTTAAATAAATGGTATTGAGTCATATTACGGTGTTAATGCAATTCTATATATCAACACTTAAGTTATAGTTGGGTTGAAATGATGTACTGAAAAATAATGACTAATACAGGATTGATTAAAAATAGGCATAAACAGTGTAGATATGGATGGGGATGAAAGATTGAAAGACTGCGGGGATGGATGGAGATGGGGATGAAAAATTGAAAGACTGCAGGGATGGTTGGGGATGGGGATGATACTGGCGGGGATGGATAGGAATGGGGATGACATTCGCAGGGATGGTTGGGGATGGGGACGAAAAGTAGTCCCCGAGCACACCTCTAATTATAGTGTCTTTTCTATTTAGTTTCTGATAATGATTTTTTGTCCGTTGTGTAGATATTGTGCAGGCCTTAATTTGGACCTAATATTATCAATTTCTGATGAGAATTAAATAAGTTATAGCTTAAAATGTAACTTAATTTAAGCAAACTTTCTTGTAAGGTTGGCGTGTGCTGAGGTAAGCTTTCGTTCTGTGATGCGATTGGCTTGTTAGTTCGTTAATTACCATAACTCTTTTTGACAAATTGTTGTTTCTGGCCATTTGTATCATTGCGATTGTGAAACTTTTTAGTGTATCGAATAGAAAAACGAATTATCTGTTTCGACAGTGAATTTTATATATTTTGTGGCTGTGGTTTTAATGTAAGGCTATATTCGCGATTGTTAGCTTTTGTGTGTCAAACGGTCACGTGGTGGTGTCAGATGATCATGTGAGCTTGTGCATAATGTAAGGCTATATAAGAAAATTTGCGGGAGTAGTTAGGGGTCTTTTGAGAGGCGAAATCCTAACCGATTAGTGTTTGAATTATTCGCTTGATTGTTGGATTTGTCGTAAATAAAGTTTTCTTATTTTATTTTGACTCGATTTAGTTTGTTTCGCTATAAGGCATCAAGAACCCGAGAAGAATCCCGTCACATTGAATCATTATTGGTTAAACATAACTTTAAAAAAATAAAAAAAATTTACAATTGGCGAATCAGTGTCCGACTTTTTAAAACTGACTCAATGCCTTATTTTCAGATGTCTACTTACATCTATATTTGTCTATGATAATTTTAATAGAAAAAAACTGAATAATTATAAAAAAACCTCTTATTATATCAAAATCAAAACTAACAGGAATGTCTTCATGCCAAACTTCAACTGCAGGTTTCTCAGAATCATCAAAAAAAGTATCTGTGTCTTCACGAATATCCACTTTAATTGAATCAAATTTATCAGTTTCCCCATGAATATCCACTTCAATTGAATCTAATATTGTTAATGAACCTGCAACGCAAGAATGAAATTCATCATCAATTTCAGTGCTCTTACAAGCGGCTTCCTGAATTTTAGAACTTTTTTCCACATCCATTTTTGCTTGTTCTGAATTTATACTTGAGTTTGATTCTCGATCATCTATATCACTTTTACAATTATTAGTAAAACTATCCTGACTAGTTGTCTCGAATATTTTATCACTGACAGTAATAACAGTTTCTTGATAATCAACAAAATCATTAAAATCATCTTCCTGGTTATCATTTTTTTCACCCATAACTAAAATATCTTTGACAGATTTTTCATCAGTGTCTATTTCCTGTAGCTGTGTGCTCTCTTCCACGAAATCACCTGAAGAGCAATGCAGCAAAAAATAAAACAAATTATAATCTTAATGATATAATTACAAGCTTTACTTATACTAAATCAAATGCATAGCCCTTGGCATTCATTCCACAAAAACAAAGTTTCTGCAATGTTTATTATACTAGAAAGCAGACTGACAAACCTTAACATGTATAATAAATATGGTCTGGACCATCGGGACCAGACAAATAACGCTATGGAGGGCTAGAATGCTGGCCTCAATAACAGTTTAGCTCTCCATACCAAAATTTATATCTTTATCCGTGCAATAAAGATCTGCAAGGCACCCACAAAAAAACAGACAAATAGAAAAGCTAAAGCTAATGCATCTCCTTCTAAAAGAAAACCAAAATATATTAAATTCGAGGAGAGAATTTGAAAATGGGATCATCGCAACTGATCCCAGGACAACTGATCCCAGGACTACTGATCCCAGGACAACTGATCCCAGGACTACTGATCCCAGGACAACTGATCCCAGGACAACTGATCCCGGGACAACTGATCCCACGGACAACTGATCCCACGGACAACTGATCCCACGGACAACTGACCCCACGGACAACTGATCCCATAGACAACTGATCCCATATCTGCATCATTTTATATTTCACTGTTTCTGCAATCAATAAATTGATATTAACATACATAATTTCCGATTTCTGTTTGTATGTACGAATGTATGTGTATGTATGTATGTATGTATGTATGTATGTATGTATGAGTATGTTTGGATGCTGTAGTGATGGTCCTAGTCATGGGCTCCTAAATAAGCCGATAAGAATTAATGTTGGAGTGTGTTCATTAATTCATTTAATTCATATCTTCGAAAAAAACAACTTCTGAAATGAGCTAAACTCTATTATTTTTGGATTGGCACGGTTCCATATCTCATTATGAACTTCACGCAGAAAGGAGTGAAACGATGAAAAGTAATACAAACTTGTCAATTTCATTTCGACTGTGTATCGTGCCCTCGTGCGCTTGTACTAAATATTATTTCATTTCTCCGTTTACTAATTGAAGTAGCCAGTATCATTATCACCACCACACTTGTCGTATGCAGCCAGCCATCGTAAGCTGGCTACGTAAGCTGGCTACGTAAGCATCATCACCACCATTGTCGTCAAAAAATGAGTTAAAAAATGAGTTGCTTATGTCTATGGGATCAGTTGTCTATGGGATCAGTTGTCCATGGGATCAGTTGTCCGTGGGATCAGTTGTCCGTGGGATCAGTTGTCCGTGGGATCAGTTGTCCTGGGATCAGTTGTACTGGGATCAGTTGTCCTGGGATCAGTTGTCCTGGGATCAGTAGGCACTAACCCTTTGAAAATGTGGTATTATTTTGATAAAAATTTAATTTTGTTCATTTCATATAATATGGGTAAGGTCAATATACATGTTTTATTCGATGATCATCATAACTTGTTCCTGTAAGATGAAGATGGCTCATCTTACGTATATTTGTGTAAATAGCTTATTTTATTATCTCTTATTATGTTAATTTGTGTATATGTATATGTATATATGTGTTTGTTTATATATATGTATGTATATATCTATATTTTGTATATATATATATATATGTATAGATATATATGTGTTTGTATATGTACATATATATCTGTTGTTTATATATATCTGTATTTTGTATATATATGTGTTTGTATATATACATATATATCTGTTGTTTATATATATATATATATATATATATATATGAGAGAAGCCTTTTCATATTTTGTAGTTTTGTTTTTTTTTTTTTTTTATAATAGTTTATAGTCCTTTACACCAGGTGTTTTAAGACTCTAATGGCTGTATGTAGGAAGCACTTGAGTACTTCCTGTCGTGGATCAGAATTTGATCCTTTTTACTTTTCCCTCCTCCTTTCTCCAGGCTTGGGACTGGCTCGCAATTAGCAAGGCGGAGTTTCATATTTTGTAGGAAGTTAGTTCAGTGAAGTTAGGAAGTAGAATTAGTCGGTTCGTGAGATCTAGCTTTAGAGTTTTAGAGAATTGACTCTGTAGTTAAACAAGTTGATCTGATAGAATCAAAAGAGTTGTCAAAATCAAGAGATTTCTGAAACGTGAGATATAATTAGATTGAGTCAGCGCGAAAGAAGTACTAAGCCGGAATTATAAATTCGAGAAATATTGTGCTATAAATAACTTCAAGCTTTAACGTTACGATCTAGCTTTAGAGTTTTAGAGAATTGACTCTGTAGTTAAACAAGTTGATCTGATAGAATCAAAAGAGTTGTCAAAATCAAGAGATTTCTGAAACGTGAGATATAATTAGATTGAGTCAGCGCGAAAGAAGTACTAAGCCGGAATTATAAATTCGAGAAATATTGTGCTATAAATAACTTCAAGCTTTAACGTTACGAATCGCTAGAAAGCATACTCGTCTACGTCTACAGTTCCAAAGCTGTAGATTTGGCTGATTTGACTGGTTCTATCTGATTACTTAAATGTAGACTCTGCACTCATTACATAACTTGATTTGGCTGTATCAACTTGTTCATGTGGTTCTAGAACCACATGCTCTGTACTATCCAATTATGTAAATAAAGACTATCTGGTTTTTCAGTCAATCATCAATACCACGTATCATAAACGAATTAAATGCATCTAAAGGAAGTGATCTCGCTCTCACCCACAACAATCCCATTCATTGTAAGTGTCAGGGGTCGCCCTACCGGACCTCCTGACCTCAACCTGGTCAAGTTAGTTCTCTTGCTCTCGTTGCCGCCATGGTTACTCTCTTCTGATTTGTCGTCATCCTTTTGCATTCGGTGTCATCATGGTTACCAGTCTAGACAGGAACATATGGAACATTCTATGACATTCTTTTTCACAGCTTTTTAGGCTATATATAGGTATTTGAAACCCAAAGAAGTCATATAGTCATATCAGGCGAAGTCCTGCACGATTTATATTTGATTCATTGATATTAACTGCATTTTATCGAGCAGACTATTCATCAAAAAAGTTAATAAAATTGTTTAAGATGTTATTTTCAACCAAAATATGTTACCAAAATGTAGAGTAATTTATATCAAATTTACAGTGCTACTGTGCTTGCATCCAAATACTTAATACTTTATAAAAGAACTAACGGGGTAACCGGCGTTTCCCGAGGTTTTTAGAGTTTTTCTATTGTTTTTCTCTCTCGCTCCGGTTTCCTTCCCCGCTTGCTCTCACGCTCCTGGTCGCTCTCTTTTCCCACTTGCCTTACTGCTCCCGATTGTTTTCTCGCTCGATAAATCAACCAGACTCAGATTTCATGAATACCTCAAATAAAAACTAAATACATTGGAAATCATTTAATTGATATAAAAAACCTATTTTCTTTTTGAATAAAAGTAGTGGTAGCCAATAGCACCGATAACAGCTAAAAAAAAATGTAGCAGTGCTGCCATCAACGATCTTGTCAGCCAATAGTACTGCTCTTAACAACCCTGGTTGCCATCACTTTTTTTTTTTAATTACTGATATGCTAAAAACTTATTTTATCAAAGATGAAGAACTGTCTTTTAAAAATACATCAAATTACTTTACGTTGAAAATATTTTGGGTATATATTGATAAAGGTTGTTCAGGAGTGGCTTCAAAATTTGATGAATAGTCCTCTTGATGAATAGACTTTAGATGAACAGTCCTTATGATGAACCGTCCTCTTGATGAATAGTCCTTTGATGAATAATCTCTTGATGAATAGTCTCTTGATGAACAGTCCCTTGATGAATCGTCCTTTGATGAAAAGTCCGCATACCCTTGCTCGTATCGCTGCTTAACCACGCGATAATGTTTCCTGTCCATCATTCGACTGCACTACGTCCTGCTATTTCCCTTTCTTTAACGTGGAAAGTTTGAGGCGCGAATCCTTTGTCAGCATCCTTGGCGCGTCGTTATACAGGTGTTTTTTTTATAATAGTTTATAGTACTTTACACCAGGTGTTTTAAAACTCTAATGGCTGATTTTGAGACACCAGCTTATCAAAGTTTTTACAATCACTTCTAACTTTCGCTATATCGAGTTTTTTCGATGGAGAAGAAACAATGATACAATCCATTATAAATTATCGGATAGAAATGCCGCCGCTTATAACAATGAAAACAAAACAAATAACGCTGGTCCGTTCTTTCTTTTTCATAGATAAAAAAGCAAAGAAAAATAATCAAATAAGTGATATTAAAAAGCTTGGCTCAATATTGTCATTTAATTTTCTAGGTTGGCTTTTTTTAATTTTGTTCAGATGATGTTTTAACTGGGTTCGAGTTCGACCGCTATTGGGTTCAAGTTCGACAATTAATGGGTTCGAGTTCAACCGTCATTGGGTTCGAGTTCGGTGCATAAAAATTTGGGTTCGTTCGAAATGCTAAAATGTGGGTTCGAGTTCGAAAAGTTCGGTTCGATTCCCATCTCTAATATATATGACCGAGATGAAGCCACTGTTCAAATTCAGATGCAGATTTCAGATGTCTGGTTTCTGTACGCTTGCTACGCACTTTGCATTTGCTATTTGTGTTCTTGAATCTCGCTTGCACGCTATTTGTTTGCTAGCCGCATTCTACTTGTTGAGTGTGTTCTTTTGAATAAAGGTTCTATAAAACCGCTATGTGTGTTCAGTGTTGTGTTTTGCATTTGATATAGGTATAGCGGGTTGTCTGGGACATCAGTATCCAAGTGCACAACAACGGTGGTCCGGTGATAGAAAAATATAAATTTGAAAGAACTTGGTTGCAGCGGTACTCTCTAGGGGATGCCTTGGGGTAGAAGTGGTGACAACCATGTACCCCGGTTTAATTTTATTTTACATTATTTTATCTCTGCTTGGTTTTATTACAACTATATTGGTTTGCATTTTATTTATTTCTTAATCTTCTAGTTTTAAGTAAATAAGTTTCGCCATTATTCCATTTTCAGTTCGACTTTTACATTCGTCCGTTTTTGAATATTCGCATTATTTTCTATTTAAAGGGCTCTGATGATGACTTTCGAGCCGAAACAGTGCAGTAAACCCATTTCAAAAATTAATAAAGAATTTTATTCAAAAAACAAAATCGTTATTCGCAATTTGGAGTCTTACGTTAAGAAAATAATCAATACAAAATGGGCATTTATCTTCAACAGGGCATGTATAAAAGAAAAAATATATATTTATTTTCCAATAAACTACAAAACCATTCCAGAGAACCCGGTATACGATTTTGGCGATATCGTAACAATATATATATATATATATATATATATATATATATATATATATATATATATATATATATAGTTTCGTGGGCTTGAATACCATGCCAAATCATTACTTCTCAATTTCTTCATATATGACTGCTGATCACAGCGGGCCCCCATTAGATTACCGACGGTTCCACGCAACCGTACGGCCCAGTCAGTTTCCGACCCTCCACAACTTTTCAATTTTTTAAACAAAGGACTTTCGTTAATGCAGAACTGTCTGACCCTCCCAAGCTTCAGCTCCACTCCAGCGAGCCACCACCAAAACACAAAATCTTTAACCAAACCGCTCTCGGACTCAGTTTCACTAGCATCCGTAGAAGTACCTTCACACTGTTCTGCAACATCCGGGGCAGCAAGCTTCTCAGCCGACTCATCCGTGGTAGCATCATTCACACAGGCGCTCCAATCCGCAGACATCACCTGTCCAGACGCCGCATCACAAGCGTCATCACCACACACCTCACTCAAGCCACCGCGACCAAACACGAAACTGTCCAAAACTTTTCCTGCAACAGGAACATCTCTGGCAAGCCCGATCAAGCAATCTTTCAAAACCTCTCCGACGACCTCTTCAAAATCTGTTAGAGTCCAGCAGCACTCAGCCACAGGGCCAACTCTAGCGGTGCCCCACCACAAAACTGGACCACTTCTCGTTTCACTGCCGCCCTCATGACCCTCCTGACCTGTGCAGTCTGTACGGCTGTCATCTGTCACATGTTCTGAGACACAGCTGGTGGACTCCAGTTCAAACTGGGTTTCGCCGCAGCAACACACATCATTTTCTTCACCAGCAACTCGCTGGTCCAGAACCATGTCCACCACCATATCAGCCGTCCCTGCGACCAAACTCTCAACAGTCGTACCTTTCAGACTACACCCAGGCAAACAAATGTCAGAAACACTCCCATTTTCTTCCTCTTTGTTGTTGTTTTCTGACAGCAATGCCGGACGGGCTGCTGCTTTGTTTTCAGTGCCGACCTGACCTCCAACAATCAATTCTTCTTCTGCCCTCCCCTGTGCTGCAATGTTTTCTCTCGCTTGTTGTCTTTCTTGCTCTAACAATTTTCTTTTTAACTTTCTCCGGTTGACCACAGCTTCTTCGTCAATATCAAATTCATACTCATTATCCTCAGGCCCATAGCCTTCATTTACTAACGAGGCTAGGAGGCGTTCCATAAGTTCGTCTTTTTTACCTTTATCGCTTAGGTTACGTTTCTCCAGTTCGTCCCTCAACTCACTCATCAAAAGCTCATCCAATGCTTTGAAAACCATTCTTTTAATCCACTTGGATAATAAAATCAGCGATAATTATCTCAAGATATATATATATATACTAATAAATTCTCATTATCGTAGTTCATAAGGAAAATTTGCAGAGAAAAAGACACATATTCAAGCTTTATTTTATTATCTCTTAATAAACTACAAAACCATTTCCAAAACCCTGTATACGATATCATAACTGTAAACGTTGACAAAGTTATGCTCTCTAGCTGTTTGTAACGCTTGTTTTGAAGTTATTAACAGGACAATATTTTCCGAATTATCTTTGGCTTTATATCTCTTTTTTACCAATGCTTTTATTAACTCGTCGTCTCTGTTTGTTTCTCTGTCTGTTTCAAATCTTGCAATCAATTTTTGAGTCACTTCCTGATGATAGATTTTTTTCAAATTTTGCATACATGCTCAAAATAGAAGACAATGCAATATTCAATTATTAGTTTTACAATAAGTCAATTAATTTAGTTAATTTTAATTAATTTCGATATTTCGATATAATTAAGATATTTCGACTTTAATATAAAATAAAAGAGTAATATAAGAAAAAATTGATTGCAAAATTTGTGTTTTAATTACATATAAAAGCATTGGGTTTTAAAAATTCGTTTTTAATTTACTTGTTCAAATATTAATCTTCCTTGGCTCAAAATCTTAAATTATCTTTGTATAATTAACACGGTTATACCAAATCTTTTGATAATTAAAATTTACTTTTGCCTGAAAAACCTGTCTACACAAATCTTCTAAAAAAAACCATGTTTATTTAAATTCTCATATTCTGAACTCAATCCATAGGAAAAACATAACCAAATATATATATATATATATATATATATATATATATATATATATATCTATATATATAAAAATGAATGTTTGTATATATGTATATATGTATATATGTTTATATGTTAATGTCCTTTATGCATTGCTACACCATTCATCCGATCGTAATGAAATTTTCACACAACCTTGAGAGTCAAGGGGAGTCAAATATAAAAAAAAAATTTGAAATCCGTCACAAAATGAGCGGAGCGGAGCGGGTGAGCGAGCGGGAACTATATATATATGTATGTGCGTATGTATGTGTGTATGTATGTATGTGTATGTGCATGTATGTGTGTTTATGTATGTACTAGCGGAGATACCCGGCGTTGCCCGGGTTTTTTAGAGGTTTTTCTAATGTTTGTCTCTTTCTCTCCCGTTTCCTTTCCCACCTGCTTTCCCACTCCCGTTCGCTTTCCCGTTTTCGGTCGTTTTCCCGCTGCCGGTCGCTTTCCCGCTCCCGGTCGCTTTCCCGCTCCCGGTCGTTTTCCCGTTCCCGGTCGCTGTCCCGTTCCCGCTCACGTTTGCTCTCCCATTCCCGCTCACGCTTGCTTTTCCGTTCCCGCTCGCTGTCCGTTCCGGGTCGCTTTCCCGTTTCTATAATAGACAAACTAACCCACAAACATTCATATATATATATATACTAGCAGTGCCCGTAGCGGCTTCGCTCGCATGAAATTAGAGAGTTTGAACCGTGCATCCATAGTAGAGATCATTTTTTAGGTCTCGGCTCGGCCCGTCGACAAATTAGCCCAGCCCGTTTTAAAAACCCAAACTCCTGGCCCGGCACAGCCCGTGTGAATTAGGCCCGGCCCATTTTTACAGGCCTAGAAGTTCTATATACTTGATGAAAAACTTCGGCCCGTCCCACCTTGACCTCATGTTTGGTCAGGCCAAACTGAAGACCCTACAATCACTAAAATATTTATATACTGGGTGAAAAACCTTGGCCCGTCCCACTTTGATTTAAGGTTTGGCCTGGCCCGTGTGAAGACTCTAAAATAACGGCTTGGACCGGCCGATGATAAACTGGACTTAGCTACTTTTAACCGGCACAAAACTTCAAAATACTAATTTTTACATTTGTTGCACTTACAGTTTGTGAGTAGCAGTTATTTTGAAATCAAATAACCTTTATTTCCACCCCACATTTGAGGTCCTGGAAACCAAATTTTCAAAAAATGCTAAAACACGTATTTCATTGTTTTTGGAGTAGAAACTAAATACTAATTTTTACTTCTGTAGCATTAACAGTTTTTGAGTAGCAGCTACTTTAAAAACCAAATAACCCAAAAAATGATGAAACACGTATATCTTTTTTTTTGAGTAGATACTAAGTATTAATTTTTACATCTCTGGCAATTACAGTTGTTGAGTAGCAGTTACTTTAAAAACCAAATAACCCTATTTTCCACCCCACATTTGAAGTCCTGGAAACCAAATTTTCAATAAATTGTGAAACCCGTATATCATTATTTTTAGAGTAGAAACTAAATACTAATTTTTACTTTTGTAACATTAACAGTTTTTGAGTAGAAGCTACTTTAAAAACCAAATAACCCAATTTTCCAACCCACATTTGAGGTCCGGGAAACCAAATTTGTAAAAATGGTGAAGCACGTATATCTTTATTTTTAGAAAAGAAACTAAATAATAATTTTTACATCTGTGGTATTTACTGTTTTTGAGAAGCAGTTACTATAAAACACAATTAGCCCTATTTTCCACCCCACATTTGAAGTCCTGGAAACCAAATTTTCAAAAAATGCTAAAACACGTATTTCATTATTTTTGGAGTAGAAACTAAATACTAATTTTTACTCCTGTAGCATTAACAGTTTTTGAGTAGAAGCTACTTTATAAACCAAATAACCCAATTTTCCAACCCACATTTGAGGTCCGGGAAACCGAATTTTTAAAAAATGGTGAAACACGTATCTTTTTATTTTTCAAAAAGAATCTATATACCAAATTTCAAAATCTCCTCATTTTTGGTTTTCGAGATATACATTGTTTTAGAAAAAAGTTTGTTTTCCAGTTTTTTTCCCTCAGGAGCAAAATTTTTAAAAATCCTTTCTTAGCGGATGTTTACGCTATAAAAGTAATATAAGTTCCAAATTTCACGTTCCTAGGATGAGGCGTTTGAGCTCGGCGTTGATTATCAGTCAGTCATCTGTCAGTCAGTCAGTCAGTCAGTCAGTCAGTCAGTCAGTCAGTCAGGACATGTTCTTTTATATATATAGATATAGTCTTAGCAAATCTATTTTACGTTTTATAGGCTAACAGAAGTTATGAAAGAATGGAAAAGAAAAAATGAGCGTGAACGGGAGAGCAACCGGGAATGGGAGAGCAAGCATGACCGGGTACGGGAGAGCAAGCGTGAGCGGGAACGGGAAAGCGACCGGGAACGGGAAAGCGACCGGGAACGGGAAAGCGACCGGGAACGGGAAAGCGACCGGGAACGGAAAAGCCACCGGGAACGGGAAAGCGACCGGGAACGGGAAAGCGACCGGAAACGGGAAAGCGACCGGGAACGCGGAAAGCGGCTGGAATCGGGAGAGCAAGCTTGGAAGGAAACGCGAGCAAGAGAGAAAATCGATAACAAAACTTCTGAGCGGGAAAGCGAACGGGAGCTGGAAAACGACCGAGAGCGGAAAAGCGACCGGGAACGCGACGAAAACGGGAAAGTGGAGAAGGAAACGGGAGCGAGAGAGACAAACATTAGAAAAACCTCTAAAAAACCCCGGGCAACGCCGGGTAACCCCGCTAGTATATAAATAAATTTAACTTAGAAAATTTTCTGAAAGATTAAATCTTAGGAAGACTTCATTGGCTTACAAAGTTGAGTTGAGTTGCTCATTGTTTTTTTTTAAAAAGAACTAGCTGTTTTTGCTTGATCATAGTTTCTATTTTGCTAGTTTGTACGATTTTTGTTAGAAAACACGTGCTAATTGCCTAACAGCACTAATCTTTACTAATCATATTACGCAAGACATTAATTCAAAGATTATTTATTGCCTAAGCGATTGTTTTGCTTAATATTATTACGAAATAATTATATTATTGCTCACAATTAATTTGATTGGATTTCAATTAATTGCTATAAAAAAATTGAATACTGATTTTCTACTTGAGAAACATTGGCCGTGTTTTGGACAAAGCAATCATTCAGTAGCTTCGAAAATGCTGCATGAATGGTGTGGCAAAATCTCGTCGTTTGTCTCATCGCTTTTGGAGCGATTAACGATACTTGAAAGTAAAGACAAAATTAATCTTGACGAAATCTGCAAGTTGAAAACAGATTTGGCGGTCGCAAAGACCAAGGAAAAATCCCCATCGATAGTTTATGACTGGGTTCAAGTGGTGAAAGCCGGTACCCAAAAAACAAAACAGCCAGCTGCTCAGCTGGTTGTTGTTAATGCTTCAATAAATGAACTGAAGGATCGTGAAAGAAGAAAAAGAATATAATTGTTTGCGGTATCCCTGAGTCACCGAACTCAGCCCAGGCTACTAAAAAAGCTGAGGATGAAGAATCCGTTAAACAAATCTTGAATGTAATCGGTAAGTCTGAGGTAAAACCTGTACATTTGAAATGACTAAGATCTAAAGACACAAGCAAACCAGCTCCAATTTTGGTAGAATAATCTGATGTTAGTCTTAGGAATCCGATTCTCGTGGCTGCCAAAAGTCTGAGAAACAGTGACCATAAATCCGTCTATATCAGTCCGGATTTAACAAAAGCGGAAAGACAACTGGATTATCAGCTTAGACTTGAAAGAAACAAATTAAATGCAAATTTAGCTAAGGATTCGCCCTTTCGGTACTGCATCCGGGGTAATCAATTGCAAAAATTCAAAAAAAGTTTTTAATAAAGAAGTTTTTGCTGGCCTGTCTGTTGCTTTTCATAATGTGTGTTCGATCAAGGAGAAATCGTCTTGAATCTGTGATCTGATTGTGTCTCAGTCTATTGACATTTTTGTTGCAGCAAAGACTTGGCATGAATCTGGTGATAGCGTTTTGTTGGGCCGCGTTACTCCTGCTGGTTACAAGTGTCTTGATCGGGCACGTCCTGCTAACCATACAAGCAAATCTCGGGCTTTGATAAATCATGGTGGAATTGCAATTATTTATAAGGATGGCTTGTCTATGACTGAAATTGATCTTCGAACACCAGTTGCGTCATTCAAATTTTTATGTTGTAATATCTCTAGCAATCAGACTGGAGTTGTATTGTTATCAGTCTATCGTCCTGGATCAAAGCCTGCAACCAAGAAGTTCCTTGATGAGTTCAGTTTCCTTTTGGAAATATTGTCAACATACCGTAGACCAATTGTTATTACTGGAGACCTGAACATTCACGTTGAAAGACAAAATGATATAATTGCAATGAAACTGCAAGAATTGCTTACTTCTTTCAATTTGATTATTCATGAGACAATTCCAACGCATCGGTTTGGAGGGCAGCTTGATCTCGTGATTTCACGTGATGATATGGTAGATCTTCAAGTTTCTGTGCAAGAAACTGGCTTATCTGATCATCTAATGCTATTGTTTTGACTTCCACTCCAAAAAACAACTAAGCCTGTTGCCACTTTTTGGGGAGGTTCATGGAAGAGATTTGATTATAATGCATTCCTGACTGATTTACGTTTGAGTGAACTTTGTCATAATCCAGAAAATTTTGATCATCATTCAACTGATGAACTTTTCAGTGCTATTCATCTACTCTATCAAAGCTTCTCGATAATCACGCTCCGTTTACATTAATAAAAAAAAAACCTCGAAATCTACTAACACCATGGTTTGATACTGAATGCCGGGCATTCAAGCGGTCCACGAGACGACTTGAACGGATTTATCGTCGGCATCACACAACGGCGAGTAAATCTATATGGATTGACAGCCTGCGGACCATGCGATATTTGTTCCAGAAAAAAGAGCCTGAATACTGGGAAGCCAGGATTGCCGCTAATCAGAAAGCTCCAAAAAAGCTCTGGAGTAACTTGTCAACACTTCTTGGTAAAGAAAAGTCTTCATCTAATGTGAGCTCTTCTATTACTCCAGACCAGTTTGTGAGGTTTGAACAGTGGGAAAAAAGAAAATTAAAATTAAACACATTTATATATATAAAAATGAATGTTTGTATGTTAATGGCCTTTATGCATTGCTACATCATTCATCCGATCGTAATGAAATTTTCACACAACCTTGAGAGTCAAGGGGAATCAAATATAAAAAAAAAAAATTTGAAATCCGTCACAAAATGAGCGGAGCGGAGCGGGTGAGCAAGCGGGAACTACACACATATATATATATATATATATATATGAATGTTTGTGGGTTAGTTTGTCTATTATAGAAACGGGAAAGCGACCCGGAACGGACAGCGAGCGGGAACGGAAAGCAAGCGTGAGCCGGAATGGGAGAGCAAACGTGAGCGGGAACGGGACAGCGACCGGGAACGGGAAAACGACCGGGAGCGGGAAAGCGACCGGCAGCGGGAAAACGACCGAAAACGGGAAAGCGAAGAGGAGTGGGAAAGCAGGTGGGAAAGGAAACGGGAGAGAAAGAGACAAACATTAGAAAAACCTCTAAAAAACCCGGGCAACGCCGGGTATCTCCGCTAGTTTAAAATAAAAATAGACAATTTAGGAAAAGAAATTTAAAATTTAAATTATGGAAATTAAAACTTGAAAAATAATAGTTTATTTTAGAAGTACGAGTTGCGTATCTAGTAAGCTTCTGCGTCCCGTTATTTTTTTGGAACGATACGATACGATTTCTGAAATTTGCCCCGAATTAAACGATACGATACGCTTCGAACAATAACGATACGATATCGATACGATACGATTTCGGGATCTCGACTGAAGCGGAAATTTTGCCTAGAGATAACATAGAATGATGAACTATACGCGACAGACAATATTAATAACTACATTAAAGAAATTCATTGAAAAAAATAAATAAATATTAAAAAATTTATAAAAATTTACCAAATTTAATTTTTTTTTACAACTTGAAATAAGTTTCATTTGTTTAGTTTCGGTACATCTATTTGTCTAAATTTAGACTCTAAATAAAACGCTACCGCCGATAGAAAGTATTTATTTACTTTATTTAGTGACGCGGCATGATAATGATGACAAACACGAGAAAGTGCCTCTATGCAAGAATTAAAAAAGTGAAAAAAACCCAGCGTGTTTATTTATAGGCGATGGCGAATGCGGTTAGCAATAGCAAGAAAGAAGCTGAGAAAGTTTCGAATTCCAGCTGCAGACGATACGGGCTACGGCACTGTCGTGCACACTACAGGTGGCACACACATACTCACACACAACCAAGAATATCATTGAGATTATAAAGATATATCTTAGATGAGCTACTATTACGGTCAATTACGGATATCGAAACACTAAAATAATCATTCCAATTCTATGTAACAAATTTGAAAAAATAAGTTTATCAAACAGACTAAACCAAAACATAAACATAGAATGATCATTACTATTACATTACTCATTATTCTCATTAATAATAATAGTCATCGATGTCAGCGAGTACGATTGCCTTGTAGGGCTTGTAGTATCAGTAGTATGCAGAGCTCGACTAGCAGCCTAAGAGGAGCGTGGCTTTTTTGCTGCCGGTTCCCAGACTAAAAATAGTAAATAAAGGGGCTACAGGCTGTCTGGAAAACCGAATTTAAAGTGGGGATGATAATAGTTATAAACTTCTGTCAATAGGTAGATTAATTAATCAATGTTGATGAATCAATTGCAAATATTCACAGTTGTGACAATCGTTAATTAAATATGTATGACTTTCGTTATTTATTGGAAAATATTTTTAAAAAATCCCGATATTTTTCGGGATTTTAATCGAGAATGAAATTTTAAGTATTGCCAATTAATATCGATACGAGACTTCTTCCGCAGGCTGTATCGTTTCAATGGTGATACGGGAATCCCGTATCGTTTTGAAATCTCGATTGAATTCGAGATAACGATATCGGGACGCAGATGCTTAGTATCTAGCTCCATATCTGAAACAGTTTCTTTAAATGCGACGGTTTTGTCAATATGCCTTAAGACAAATAAAAAAAACACATTAAGAACAATAAATTAGCAGCCAAACGCCAAGAAAAATTAATTAATATCAAAGTAAAAGTACTTGGTTGCTTTGTTGTCTTTATTACGGTTTCGACCATATTTCTTGGAGCAGAAATTCTGAGTTTTAGAGGTCATGATTGGTACCAGAATCGTGTGGAGAACAAGAGAGCGAACGAGAAAGCGACCAGGAAGAGGAGAACAAGCGTGAGCGAGAAAGCGATCGAGAGCGAAAAAGTGACCGGGAGCGGGAAAGCGACCGGGAGCGTAAGAGTAAGCTGGAAGGGAAACAGGAGCGAGAGAAAAAAACGATAGAAAAACCCCGGGCTAGGCCGGGTACCCCGCTAGTCACGGATAAATTTCCGCTCAGCGCTTTGATTTTTTAAAATTTAAGATGCATATTAAATAATTAAACAATTATTTTGAACACTTTAACATTTATTTGTTATTTTAATATTGTATTATTTATTTTATTTCTCTTTACTTTTCATTCCTTGAATTGTAATATTCCACATATCAACATTGGCTTTGGATATTTTTTCTTTAAGTCGGTTTTTAGTAAGTTTTTCTGTAAAAAACGTTTTCGTAACATGTTCTGAGCTTATTATATTAAACAGTTTTTTAAACCAGGTTTTTATAGAAATCGGCCGATGATCCTATAGAACTTTACCTTAACCAGAGATGTTGCGAGTACATATGGTCCGAGTACGAGTACCATGGTATCAAGTACGAGTACCATGGTATCAAGTTATCGAGTACGAGTACTGAGGTCTCGAGTACAAGAAATTTTTAGCAAGTACTTTTCGAGTACTTTTTAAAGTCAAAAAAATAATAGTTTATTCTACATCAAAAAACTATTACATTTCAGAAAAATTAGCGACGACAGTTTAGAGTCCAACATCTTAGCCCTATGGGGTCTTAAAATTATTCCGCCGTGGCTGAACACACGTTCTACTGGTGAACTTGAAGCTGGAATGCTTAAGGCACGAAGTGCTGGGTGATACAGTTTGTCAAGGTCACTGGAATGATTCTGCCAAAACGTTAGTGCATCATCCACTTCACCAGTGATCCTCATCTCAAGATATCTGGTCAACTGTGCATCGACTTCAAGGCAGGTGTCATCTAACGCCGATGAATAGTTGTGAAACAACTTTGACTTTTTGGCTGGTGGGGGTGAGCCAGATGGTGGCACCAACGTAACAGCAGGTGACTGAGTAATGATGCCAAAGAGAGAATTAGTTGCTATTAGTACAGAACTAGCATTTTGCAGATGCAGTATTATTACTGACCGCATAGTTTATGTAACCAAATTTTACAACTCTTGGAACTGCACTGTCCGCAATTATTTAAAAAAAATTTAAACAAGAACAAGAAGATCCAGAAAGAAGCTTGCTGTGACAACAATCAATGCTTTTAATAAAATTCAGAAAGATAGTAGTCACAAAACATAAACATAATAACAAAATCAATGTTTAAAAAAACATAGATATGTTTGTTATACTAGAGTTCAGCAAGTATAAACTATAAACGAAATATTATCCCAAACAAATGTTTAGTAAACAAGCAAACTTTTTTAGAGAAGGTGTCGCATGCGAGTACGAGTACGAGTAATTAGTGGAATAACGAGTACGAGTACGAGTACCAGGGTTCCCAGTACAAGTACGAGTACTTGAAAACGGTACTCGAGTACGAGTACGAGTACCAAGTACTACATCTCTGAACTTAACTTTAACTTTTTAATAGCATGGGTGCACACAATTTGTTAAAAATTTTATTTGCACGCCCAGCAATATTGATAACTTCACACAGGTAAGAGTTGGAAGCAAAGTAACTTTACTAACTTGATATGACTTCTGAAAAATATTCATCGTCATCAAATTTGAAATCTTTATCTTCATCAAACGGTGGAGGAGATGAAGAATAATACGGCATAACACCATCCGCCATTGTTAAAATTTCTCATTAAAATGTAATGAATATTTAAATCAGAACAAATAAATAACAGAAACAATAACACAAGAAAAACTTCCCAAGTTCGCCACTGATAAAAATAACTCTAGAAACAGCTGGTTAAAAGTGAACAACATAGGAATAGAAACAGAATCTACAGTTGGCATTTGTGTAATTTTTTGACAAGTTTTAACATTGCATCACTTTTTTTTTTATTAAAAGACGCTATATAAATGTGTATGATTAATTGAGTCATAGCATATAGTTTTTAGTAATCTATGATTGAGTCTGTAACAACGCGTTAAAACAAGTTGTTTATTGAAACACAAAGTACGAACAAATACGAATACGTTATAGTCGAGTCCAAACAAGCAAGCTCTAACAAAAAAAAGGGAAGCACGCGCTTCTCCAAAGATACTAAAACTGCTAGGCCTACTAGCGATGTGCAATATGTTACACCTCCCCTTTTGAGGAGAAAATGTTAACCAGTGACATAATCTTTAAATCTGACAGGTGGCCTGATAGTTCGACCCGACGATGTTCTTAGGCACGACCTTAATGGCGTCAGTACAGGTGGCCTGTCAATTCTGGCTGGAGATTGTGCCAGTGCCGTTGGTTGTTGAGCAGATGGTGATGTTCCAGGCATTACATCTTGTTGAGCAGATGGTGATGTTCCAGGCATTACCTCTTCATCGATGTAGAGATCGCAGTTTGGTGGACGTTCACGGGTCTTTATGAGGTCACGCCGATTGCGTCTCAGACGAGTTCCTTCATCGGTGATTATGTTGTACGACCGAGGCGACGAGTGGGCCGCAACAACTTTCGCAGCTTGCCATGCCTGTCCATTGTGCACGCGCACCGCGTGGCCCGGCTGCAGTGGCTTTAGAGGTCGAGTTCCTTGGTCGTGATAGTACTCCTGACGATACTTTCGATTTTCCATGTCACGACGCACAGAATCAGAGGCAGACGCTGTTGTTAAGGCGGGTACTCTCGAGCGAAGAGAACGGTTGAACATCAGTTCAGCTGGACTGTAATCACTTCCTGCGATCGGTGCATTTCGATATTGCAGAAGCGCAATAGTAACATCCTGGTTGCTGTCGGAGGTCTTGCGCATCAGTTGTTTGACGGTCTGCACGAATCGCTCAACTTGACCGTTCGACTTTGGATAGAGCGGACTGGACGTGACTATCTGGAAGTCCCAGGACTCAGCGAATTGACGCATGGTGAAACTGTTGAACGGGTTGTTGTCTGCCATCAATGTCTCTGGTATGCCATACCGTGCAAATATGTCTTTCAGATGCTTGATTACACAGTCTGCTGACTTGCTGGCTATTTGAATGAATTCTGGAAACTTGGTGAAGTAGTCAACCACTAGCAAGTAGTCTTTACCGTGCAGCGTGAAGATGTCAACGCCAACTTTCTGGTATGGTCTCTGTGGAACCGGGTGCGCAATCATAGGCTCGGAAGCCTGACGATTTCGGTAGGTGTTGCATGTCGGACATCGGCCCACAGTGTTTTCAATGTCCCGATTGATACCTGGCCAGAACACAGCAGCACGTGCAAGGGCTTTGCATTTATCCATCCCCAAATGCCCTTCGTGAATGCGAAACAGAATGTCCTTCCGCATTCCAGTTGGGATGACCAATCTGTTGGTGTATAGAATCAGTCCGTTTTGTTCGTACAACTCACTCGCGAGAGCACGAAACTGACGCAGGTTGCCCGACAGTTTAGAGTCATCCGATGGAAAACCACTTTGAATATGCTTACGAAGCAATTGCATTTCTTCGTCCCGTGCACACTCTGTACGGATCTTGTCAAGCCTGGAGTTGCTGACTGGAGCATCTGCGATGATGGTGTTGATTGAGACGACTGTATCCTCTGCTATCTCTCTCTCTACTGTCGATGGAGGCTCTTTATTTAGGTAGCTGCGCGACAAAGTGTCGGCGATGAACATGTCTTTTCCCGGTGTGTACTGTACGTTGATGTTGTACTCGAGCAGACGAAGAAGCATTCTCTGTAGTCGAGGTGTTGTTGCCGCAATCGATTTCTGAAAGATAGCCTCGAGTGGCTTGTGGTCGCTCTGAACGACTACACGGCGACCGTAGATGTATTGATGAAACTTGATGCAGGCGAACACAATTGCCAGTAGCTCTTTCTCTATTTGAGCATAGCGCGTCTCTGCATCTGTCAATGCCCGTGACGCAAATTCTATTGGCTTGCCGTTCTGCATCAAACAAGATCCCAGACCTGTAGATGAAGCATCTGTTTGAACAACGACAGGCATTGAAGGATCGAAGAATTGTAGAACAGGGGCTGATGTGACGGCTTGCTTAATTGTGTTGAACGCTCGTTCGTGGTGTGACGTCCATGTCCAGCTTACATCCTTACGAAGCAACTGACGTAGAGGAGCGGTTAGATCAGTAAGATGCGGAACGAACTTGGACAGATACGTCACCATACCTTGGAGTCGATGTAGTTCTTTGGCATCAGCTGGTGTGCGCATGTCAGAGATTGCCTTGACTTTCTCTTCATCGGGTCGGACGCCTTCAGGTGTGAGCACATGGCCTATGTACTTGCACTCTTGAACACGCAGCTGGATTTTGTTTTTGTTAAAACGAACACCCTTCATCCGCGCTCGTTCGAACACCATACGCAGTGTTTGTTTGTGTTGTTCATCCGATTCGGCAGCGATGAGTAAGTCGTCAAATATGATGAATACGTCTGGAATGTCACCAAAAATTTCGTTTGCTTTTTTCTGGAACACTTCTGGTGCACTAGAAATTCCAAATGGAAGGCGGGTGTACGAATAACGACCGAAAATTGAATTAAACGTACACAATTTGGAACTCTCCTCATCTAGACGAATGTGCCAGAATCCGTCCTTCATGTCGATGACGCTGAAAATTCGTTTTCCATGCAGCTTTGGTGCTATGTCGGAAAACGTCGGAATAATGAAGTGCTCCCGTTTGATTGCCCGGTTCAGATCTTTCGGGTCCAAGCAGATTCGAAGTTGACCGTTTGACTTCTGAACCACCACAAGAGAGCTCACCCAGTCGGTTGGTTCATCCCGCTTGATAAGAACGCCTTTCTCGACCATCTGATCGAGCAGTTGTTTCAGTTTTGGTTGCAAGGAGAGTGCAACGCGACGAGGTGGATGAATGACCGATTGTGCTGATTTATCTACCGTGATGTGATGTTTACCTGGAAATTCTCCGATGCCAGAAAAAATATCAGCAAACTCCGTCAATAGATCTGAATCGGCGTTTTTAGATGGTGTGACCGGGCTGACATTGTCGATGCGCTTGATTAAATCTAGCTCCATACAGGTGGGCAGACCGACGATGACGGGCGCTTCATGGTTGACAATGTAGAAGTCGGTGCTGAAAAACCGGCCCTTGTATGTGATCTTCAGCGTAGCGACGCCTCGCGGTTGGGCTGGAGGAGCATCAGTGTATCCGGAGAGCAGTTCAGATGTTGGGCGGATATCGCTGAGATATCGAAGCGATGTGTACGTGCTGAAGGACATGCAGTTTGCTTCTGCTCCCGAGTCGAGCTTGCAGTTTAAGTCTGTAGAGTTTATTTTAAGCATTTTCATCCAGGTCCTTGTTGTTGAATGCACCCGAACACTGTTGATGTAGACGCTGCCAGACGACCCGACTGGTGATGGCTGTTCGCAGACCTCGTGGATGGCTCGTTGTTTATGTTGTGTTGACTTCGATCTTGACCGCAGCTGCCGTCCCGTTGTGATACAGTACTTCTCAAAGTGTCCTAGTTTATGGCATGCGCGGCACTCGACATTCTTCGCGCGACACTCACCGGACGCATGTGAGCGGCCGCAGTTGCGACAGGACGACTTGGTGTTGTTGTATGCCGATGTTGTGAGCTGTGCAGGATGGTTGTGATGTTTCAACTTGTCTTGTCGCTGCACCGCGCATACATTGGAAGTCGATACCGGTGCCATTGTTCTTTGTTCCACGTTGAAGGTTTTGATTTGCTCTTTTGTCGCCTCTGCAGCTCGACAGATGGCGATTGTTTTAGCCAACGTCAGGTCGGTTTCACGCAGTAATCGTTCTTTTAAGCGAGCGTCTGGGCACGTAAAGACAATGTGATCACGTATCATGTTGTCCTCCTCCTTAAAATCGCAGTTCTTCGCCAGATGACGCTGGCGAGTGACGTACTGGTCGATTGACTCACCTATGGAGAGGATGTGCTGCCAAAATACGTACCGCTCGTAGACCACGTTACGGAGCGGTGTAAAATAGTCCCTGAATTTTAAGAGAACGTCATCGAACGACTCCGCAGACTCGTCTTCTTCGTATTTGAACGTCTCGTAGATTTTGACGGCATCGTCGCCGATTGTCGTTAAAAGCATGGCCAGCTTCGTGGCATCCTGTTTTACGTCGGCGCCGATCGCGACTAAAAACCATTTGAACTTCTTTTCGAATGACGACCATTCAGCGGCCAGATTCGGATTATCGAGCCGCAACGGTGCCGGTGGTCGAAAAGCGTCCATGTTCGATGTTGATTACGTTGTTGTTGTTGATTACGATAGAAACTCTGATGTAGATTCTATGTCGACTGCGCCATGTAACAACGCGTTAAAACAAGTTGTTTATTGAAACACAAAGTACGAACAAATACGAATACGTTATAGTCGAGTCCAAACAAGCAAGCTCTAACAAAAAAAAGGGAAGCACGCGCTTCTCCAAAGATACTAAAACTGCTAGGCATACTAGCGATGTGCAATATGTTACAGAGTCTATGACCCGACCATTCTATTCTATTCTATTCTCTGTTTATTTGATTCGCGCAAATTCAAGCGCAGGCGCTTCACAAATGCGCTGCGCCATTCGTTTAATAAAGAATTAACAAAAAAAAAAATGAAAATAAAATAACAGTAAAAAATAATTAATTATTGAAAAAGTACAGTTTTCAAAGATGCTTTGAAAGTATGGAGGGAGCTTTCACAGCTTCGAAGTTGAGTTGGCAAGTTGATCCAGGCAGTTGGAGCAGAGAAGAAGAAACCTCTCCGGCCTATTGATGTTTTTATTCTTGGCACCAGCAGATGTTGAAGCGCGGCTGAGCGAAGAGAGTTTCTCGTATCATTAATCAATGGTTTGCCGATAGCCTCCTAGAGGTAGACTGGAGCCTGTCCACGAAGACTCTTGAAAGTGAGCACGTTCAATTTAAAAAAACCCTACTCTTAACAGGCAGCCAGTGAAGTCGATTTCGGATGAGGTCAGTGAAACTGGCTGATTTTGGCACCCGGAGAATGATCCTTGCGGCTGAGCGGAGTACAGATTGAAGTTGTGTGAATAGATTAGATAAGTTGGAGAGTTTGCTAGGATGGCATTGCAGAAATCCAAACGAGAGTGAATTAATGCTCGAACAAGAGTGTGCACCGAGCCAGGTGTAAGAGATCTTCTGAGGATGCGTATCTGCCTAAGGTGGTATTGGCAAAGCCGTACGATATTTGTAACATGTCAGAGAGGTCAGAACTGATTATGACACCAAGGTCACGTACAGTAGAAGAAATGTCTATCTTTGACCCAGCAATTAGTAGTGGTCCAGCTGGACATTTTTTCACTCTTCCAGAAGTTCCGAGCCAGATGGTTTCAGTTTTGGCAGTGTTCAGACAAAGTCTGTTTGATGTCATCCAATTTTTTATATCTTCTACACAAGATGACAGGCGTGACACAAGAGTGCCACAATTTGCCACAGAACTGTGGTCATACAATTGCAAGTCATCTGCATAGGCATGTACAGAAAACCTTGCTTTTCAGCAATAGAGATAGCATTAGCAGTGTACATCACAAAGAGGACGGGACCAAGGACAGAACCCTGTGGCACACTAAATTCAACATTTCTTGAAGAGGAAATCTGATTTGCAAAAGTAGTAGAGACAGAACGATTTGAGAGATAGGAACAAAACCATGCTAGGGCAGTTCCGTCCAGGCCATACTTTCGATGAAGCCTCTCTTGCAATGTAGAGTGGTCCACAGTATCAAACGCTGCACTGAGGTCAAGGAGACAGAGCAATGTGACTAAGCCATTGTCAGTAGCACAGAACACGTCCGACAGAACACCCAGTATGACGGTTTCAACGGAGCGATAGGTGCGGTAAGCAGACTGAACTGGAGGAAGAAGAGAGTGCTCAGATAAGTAGCAACCAAGTTGATCATTCACTGCACGTTCCAACAGTTTAGAAATAAATAAAAGATTAGATATGGGCCGATAGTTTTTAGGATCTAGTGGATCAAGCATAGATTTCTTAAGTACTGGAGTGACAATCGCAGACCCAAACATTTTTGGAAAGATACCACTTTGAAGAGAGGTGTTAAGCAGAAGAGCGAGAAATGGCGACAACTCCGTTGCAAATTTCTTAATCAGCCAGGTTGGTGCAGGATCTAGAGAACAACTTTTGTTCGGGGCACTCATTATCAATTTGTAGACATGTTCTCGAGTGATGAAACTGAAACCGAGTAATGTTGCAGAGCATTCTTCTTGGGAGAAAACAGGAGATGGTGCCGATGATGTAGATGCTCTGACAGATTCAACTTTGTCATTGAAAGCCTTGTCAAAACAGTCTGCAGCTGGGCCGTCAGAAGATGATCGCGAAAATTGCTGGTCACGACAAAGCATCTCCCCCAACGTCCTCCAAAGTCTTTTTGGGTCGTCCTCAGCATCTGAAATTTTTCCATGCCAATATTGTTTTTCCTTTTCAATATATATCCCATGGTGATTGCGTGTCAGGGTTTTCAGATTGTGGTAGTTTGTCATTGTAGGGAAACGTCTGTAAAGTCTCTCTGTTTGACGGGTTAGTCGACGTGCATCCCCACAATCAGAATAAAACCACGGCGTCATGGGCCTGAGACGGCGACGGGTATTGCTTATTGGAGCCATGTTGTTTAGGATGTTGAAGACTGTTTCAAAGTAGATATTGAGGAGCTCATCAACTGAAAGACTCTGAAGGTCCACGAGAGAACCACAGAGCTGACTAGCAAGTAAACTAGTAAGAAAGTGTTCAATGTCAAAGTTCTTCCATCTACGTGACTTGTTGTAGATGTATTTCACAGGACTGTGGGTGAAAGGGATTGTGAACCGAATGAGAGAATGATCAGAGAGACCAGGAAAATCGATAGTAATTTTAAGTAGGGGGCGTTCAGAACGAGTGATGACGAGGTCTAGTGTGTGTCCCCCAGTGTGTGTTGGTTCAGTAACAGACTGAGCCAAGCCAAAAGAGTGCAAGATATGAAGAAACTTTGTAGTGTGTGGGTTATTGTGGTCATTAACATGGATGTTGAAGTCACCAGTTAGTAAGATGTCGCAGGCATAGGTCATGAGGCCCTCAAAAATCGAAGACAACTCGTCAAAAAATTGACAGCAGACAGGTTGACTTCCGGGACGGTATAAAACAACGAAGATGAGTCGTTTTCCTGCTGATGAAAAAGATGAAGCAACATATTCAAAAGTGGTAGGTGAGAGATCAAAATTGACTTTTGAAGCTTCAAGGATGGAACGATAAATGATGCAAACTCCACCTCCAAAATTACCACTTAGACAATTGATTTTGGGTTGACGATGTGATTCATAGCACTGATAGCCAGAGGGAATGGCCCGTTGGAGTATGAGGTCATCCGCACATTGGTGCCACGTTTCAGTAAAGGCAAGAACATCAAGGTGATGACTTGCACAGATCTCCTGTATGGCTGCAGCTTTATTTCTAACTGAGCGAACGTTGAGGCAAGCGGCTTTCATACTTTTTAGGCAAGGTTTTTCCTCAGCAAGTTGGCGATTGAGAACCTGGCGTGTTGTCGTGCGAGCTAGATGGCGAAATCGGAGAGGAGTCCAGAGTTGATGTTGAAAGAGTCATTTTCGCAAGTTTCTTTCAATTTTCAGAGCTGTGGGCTGCAGTCTAAAAAGATCAATGGTAGAGTACTTTATAATAGAAAGCATTTTAAGATGATAACCGGCTCTGGCTTTTAGCGATCAGTCTGTTTATCTCCATTTTCGCTCAACAGTGAAACGATGCCAACTCACGAGAAACCGAAATTGTGGTTCTAAGATCGCAATTTCTTGCTCATAGTTGTAGTATATTAATTCAAAGTTTAGTTTAATTTAAAAACAACGTAAGGTTAGGTAGTTTTATCAAGTTAAAAGAGTAAAACGAACTGAGTAAACACGACCGACGCAAACACGCCGAAGCGCTACATAACCATAATATCTCTATATATATATATATAGAACATAGATATAGTCTGGTAGATTTAGCTTTTGGTTCGGAAATTTTAATAGACAAGCCAAAAAGTACATTAAACTATAATATTTGTTAAAACTAAGAGCTGGAAAGAGATACCAGACACAGATCGGTCCCTAAAAAAAGTTATTAGCAAAAGAAGTTGCTCAAAACTCGCGAATCTGTTTATTAACGCCAACCAATCAAAAACCAGCCTTTTTTATTTCTACGTAAAAAGTGACGCCTAATTTACAAATTATCTCCAAGAAATTTAAACTTCTTACGCTCAAATGCTCATAAAACAGTTTAGTTATTTATTTCTGTATTTTTTAACGAAACTTTTATTTTCCGTTTGCTTATGGAGCTGCCCGAAGAATGTTGTTGATTAGGGGAGAACCGGACTGAATAGCCACTGTACAGAAGGGCCACTGAGATTTTCTCATTTGTTAAATTATTTTTTACGCCCATCTCTTTTTTAAAATGCGTATATATATGAACTCTTTGTTCAGTGTTCTTTTGTCTCTCGTGTATTTCGTTCAGCATTTATAGAGCTTTTTGTTTTTTCGCACGAAAAAGTGAAAACGAGGCAGGTCAGAACCATATATATATAGAATAGATATATCGGCCCGCCTGTTGTTTAGGAAGGCTTTTAGCGAGGCAGCCTAGTAGACCGGAGATCGGAAGCGAAGAACTGAGAGTTACAACCGTATAGTAACTTAATCAAGTATTTTTTTAATAGAAAAAAAAATTTTTTATGTACAAAATAAATTTTTAACTTTATAAAAATTAACAAATTTTTTTTTATAAAAATTTCAGTTGACATTGAATTTTATTTGCGTAGTCTCTAGTTCGATGGTCTATTTATGTCGCCTGTGTTATCGGTAAATTTGAATTGTATATTTTTTATGTCGGATATTGCGTTAAATTAAAATAAAGCTCATATCAACTACTTTTAGCTATAAGAAATCGACGTTTCTGTTTCTTACAAACAGGAGTTTAGTCTCCGCTGTCGTACCAAAAATAGATTAATACAAATAATGAATATTCATGGATCCAAAAGACTCTAAATCGTTTTTTCGGAGGCCATCTTGGCATCTCACTCAAAACCTGCTCATCTCCGATATATCTATTCTATATATATGGTCAGAACTATTTTATTCTTATCAAATATTTAAGTTTATATTTTGTAAGATATTTTTAGTAAATAAAGAGATGTTTGATTAATATTTTAATATAAAGTTTGGATGTCAAAAATTATTATTTTTCTCGTAGCAGACTAAAATGCTCGTACATCTCGGTTCGTACTAAATGACCATAGTTATTCAGTATTACTGAATGTTTAAATTTTCATAAATGTGTTTAGGTTCATTATTGATCAAAATGTTAATGTAATATAATGAAATTGTTTAATATATTAAAGACATATACATAGTAATCACTACTTAAATGTTGTTATGGTTATGTTTCAGAATGAGAAACAGACTATCTACAGCTGTGAAGGGGGGATGGTCCCAAAAAAACATGGCTTCAAAATACAGATGATCTGCTTCCAAATCTTAATTTTCTTGCTACAGACATCTTGTTTACACCACAACAGCCACAGCCTGTTTATGGAATAGTGACTAAAGAAGATGTTCAAACTCCCAACAGCTCTATGGTCGTTGTCGAACCCAGTGGATCAGAGTTATCGGCAACGCTTCAGATGATCCGCCCTTTTCCGAAAGCTGCAGCTCGCAAACGAGGTGAGGGTCGGAAGAAACTGTCTTCTACCATATTGACAGATACTCCTGTAAAGAATGCTTTGCAGAAAGAAAGGACAGAAAGAGATTTGAGGAGATGCAAGTTAAAAACATCAAAACTTGCAGCAAGAAGGGATATTTCTAAAAGCTTCCCAGACATCGAGCCTGACGGGAAATCAACATTCAAAAATACGCTCACCAGTAAAGATCCTCATTTTAGCATTGACAGCGCCAAGATAGAAATAGGGGATTGGTGTCTTTTTGAACATGTTTTTGACTCAAAAACCTATTATGTAGGCAAAATTGTTGAAGTAAAAGAGGATAAAGTTTCGGCTGATTTTTTGAAATTTGTATACAAAGATAAAAACACCGAAGAGGCCAAATTTTTATCTAAAGATAAAGGGATTTGTGAGGCTGATATGGATCAGATTGTTGTAAAACTAGGAGATCCAATCCTTCAAAAATCGAAGCGCAGAAATGGACATATAAAATTTTCTTTTGACTTTTCAGCATATAATCTTGGTTTATAGGCTAAAACTTTTTAATAAAATAACAAAATTTTTTTTATATTTTTTAATTAACATTAATAAAGATTTTTCTGTGAATTAAAATATTTTGGCTTACCATTTGTTGAGAATTTTGTCTTCTATAATAAAAATTGCATGAGTGGCTATTGAGTACTTGGGGGTGGCCATTCAATACTACCAGGTTGTACTGAATGGCCAGCCAGAAATTTTGGAAGAGGTTGCGTTATTTATCGTTTTTTATAAAATTGTTATAATTTGAAAAGTTTTAATGAGCGGTTTTCAGTATTGGAATGTTTTAGCTTTCATTAAGTGAAAAATTTTTATTTCTATCACTTATAGTTTTTTGTATGATTGATTTGAATAAAAGTATAAAATTGTCTGGCCATTAGGTACCACTCTCCCCTATATCAAATGCTTAGGCCTTAGGCTTAAACTAGTTTAACTCCTCTGTATAAACGATTATGTACACTCAACTAGTCTACGTTTTCGAAATTTTCCAGTACCTAAATAGGCAATGCAACCTGAAAACAGAAGTTTATTTGACAATAGCTGAAGGGGGTGCCGGTTATGGGAATCGTACCACTTTTTAAAGGAAGACCATGCTCAAACATCATAAAGACAAGAAATGTATCAAACACTGGTTTTTAGAACAACATAAATTTTAATTCTAAAAACAAAGTATAAGTTTCAACTTATTAAATAATTATAATAATAACTGTTATCTAGCTTCAAAAATCATTATATTGAGCACAATTCAATCGAGCAGAAGAGTCAGATCTTCATCCACGACTTTACTTCTTGTGCCCACCACACATATCAAGAGTGCTGTAGACAGAAGGTTCGGGGTTGCCAGACTGAGAATGGTTTGCCAGCTGCTGTTACATTGGCTGTGACACTTCAGTGCTTCCGAAGAAACATTCTAAACACTAAACACTGACTAACACCACTTTAAACATTGTCAACTTTTAATTCAATTCAGAGACACTGTTAACAACTTTTGTCGTGCTGGCTGAAGTAAGCTGGGAAGTGTAGATTATGAGGATTTTGTAGATAAATAATGCACATCATATCATAGTCAAATTGTTTGCTGTTTATTATAACACACAAGCAAACAATTTTGACATTGAGACAATGCTTAGCAATATCCTCATGTGCAGAAGAACTTGTTACAACAATAATAGACGTGTAACTGGAAGAAAGATACAAGAGCTATTTTAACAAACATCAAAACCTTGCAGAACAAAGAAGACATTTTCTCAAGAACTTGATAAGTTTCTATATATCACTTTTAATAAAAATGTAATAACTGCTCACGTTGGCCAGCTCTGACATTTACACATATTTCACTATTATAGATATTATTTACAAGACCACTAATATAAAGTGAGTTATCTTAAACTTTGTCACAGCAACATTTACAAGCATATACAAACATCAAAACCCTGCAGAACGAAGAAGACATTTTCTCAAGAACTTGATAAGTTTCTATATATCACTTTAAATAAAAATGTAATAACTGCTCACGTTGGCCAGCTCTGACATTTACACATATTTCACTATTATAGATATTATTTACAAGACCACTAATATAAAGTGAGTTATCTTAAACTTTGTCACAACAACATTTACAAGCATATACAAGTACCTTCAAAAGTGTTTTAAGAGCATCAACATTTTTGCCAATTTAAAGAATAAATACGTCCAAAAACAAAGACTAATTTTGGGTAAGCCTAATTAAAATAGTATCTCATCGATTTTAACAGTTTTTTCATACAGGCCTCCACATATATCGCCCTTAAACATATCTACTTCAAGATTATCAGTATGAAGAGATTTATTACAAACTTTACCACAGCAATGTTTACAGGCAGATACAAGGTAGCTCATATTTAATATAGGTAGTCGCATAAAAATTTCAAATAATTTTTTTTAATTTCACTAATATTTTTAAATAAAGGTACAAATTCCTAGTTTGAATATACCTTATAGTGTACAAAAAAATAAAATTAATAAAGATATAGCAAATCAAAGATCGCATACCACGATAGAACATCGACTGCATGAGACAGTTAAAAACTGATACAACGAAGAAGCTCAGTTTACGGCGTGCACATAGCGCACAGCGCAAAGAACGCCTAACAAGGCTTTGCGCGTATGGGTTAAGAATAGACTCCTAAGCCGCCGCAGCCGCCAGCCGACATTTTTCCAGCCGCCGAAAATTCTTGTGGCCAGCCGGCCACCGCCGGATTTATAAAATATTTCGGCCGCCGGCTTTTTGAAAAAGTACGAGGCTTCAAGTTCATCCTCGGGAGATACCGCCACATCACCTCATGAAATGAATCGTGATTTGGCTCTTTGGTTTTGCCGAGATTTGATACCATTCGAGACCGTCGACCGTCCAGGTTTGAAAGGATTTTTCAGAAAAAATGTTAAGCATGTTAACTTACCTACACCAGAAACACTTGCAAACCTAGCCTTTGACGACATCTACGAAGCTACCAGGATTGCTGTAAAGAACAAGCTGGAGGGAGTAAAGTCGATTTGTGTAATGATGGACGGATGGACGGACAAATACAAGGCCACACCTTATTTGGGTGTGCGATTGGCATTTCTGAAGGACTGGTCCTACGAAGTGGTAACAGTTGGATGTCACGTTGTGTCATCTCACACTGCTAGAGCTGTAAACGATCATGTAAGAAAACTGTTGAAAACGTATTTCCCTAATTTCCCTGATCCAAAGAATGCTGGTATGTCCATTACCAGTTGCCATGATGGCGCAGCAAATATGGTGGCTGCTTCGCGGCTGATGAAAGTGGACAATTTTCAACATTGTACTGCTCACGCTCTGCATTTGCTACTTTCTACCGATGGATTTAACAAAATTGATGAGGCAGTTGAGATTATTCAAAAGTGCAGAAACATTGTTACAAGCCTGCACTTCAAAACACTGCAACTGGAAGAAAAAATTTCTGCATCGACTGACAAAGTGTTTATTGAAAAATTGCAAAATACAATGGCTGAAGTCAGCGACGTATTGGAAATCGATGAACAAATTTCACTGGACACGTCAACTTCAAGCGAAGACTTCGAAAAGAAAAGCAGTGCTGCTACTTCAAATTTCACGTCGTTAAAGTCATCTTGTCCTACAAGATGGAATTCTACATTGCACATGATTGAATCAATTTTGGGACTTCGAGATGAAGTACAGAACCTGCTGAAACGCATAGGGCATTCAGAACTTTTATTGCACTCAGATGAGCTAGACTTCTTGTCCGAATTGTCTTCTTTCCTCCGACCTTTCGAAGAATTTACTGCACTGTTTAGCTCTTCTGTGCCATCCTTGTCACTCATACCAGTGATGAAAACGCGCATTAAGAAGATATGCTCTTTACAGCAGTATGAAAGTGATATCATGAAGGCGATAAAGATGGCTGTTCTCGCTAAAGTTGACGATCGTTTCCCTGATTCTGACAACATTGTTCTGCATCAGGTCTTGGATCCAGGAACTAAAGACTTTGTGGACAGACAATTGGCAACAGCCACATTACAACATGCTTTCAAGAATGCCTGTGATCGAAAGCTGATCACTCTCAAATTAAGACAAGAAGAATCAGCTGTTCCCAGAGGAAATGATGATGCTGATCAGTGTGACGTCGTGCAACAGAAGAAGAAACTGCGCTTAATGATGCTGAATGAGATGAGAGCTGCACACGCAGCAACGGATGATAGCGATGACACGGCAGTGGAGATCGCACATTATCTGTCCTCGCGCTTTGATGTTGATTGTGTGCTGCAGTTCTGGAAAAGCAATTCTGCTCTGTTTCCCAAAATGAGCCGCCTCGCAGAGATCATTCTGGCATGTTCATCTACATCCGTGCCAGTAGAATCGATGTTTTCAATTACTGGTTTGATTGCGAATTCACGCAGATCTCGGCTGAGTGCTGTGAAGTTAAACAAAATTTATTATGTCTACGACAATCATAAATTTGCAACAGGACAGTAAGCAGTAATTTCCATCAACGACTGATGCTGACTGTGTTTTTAGTATGTTTGTGTGTGCACGTTCATTTTCTTAGTCTATATCATGGATGTATGGTCTGGTCATGGATTTGTCGTTTAAAGCTACTCTAGTCTCTAGTCTCTACAGAGAAAATGTATTATTTGTAGTCGTAGTCATAGTCATTTAGTTTGGTTCTCAATTGGATTATTTGTTTACTCGAACGAGTGAAATGAATGATGAATTATTCACGAATTTGAATGGATTGCAAAGCTTGAAGCCTTGAACTTTTGTTATTATTTCATTAAACTAGTTTTAATTTGTGATTTTATGACATTTTTAATTCCCGTATGTTGTATTACAAATTTATATTGACTTAGTCATATTAATACTGCTAACTACCCATAAACGTTATACAACTACTTGTTAATTTAATGTTTGCGGTTTTTCGGCTCAGCCGAATTTCAGCCGCATTTTTGTTCAGCCAGCCATAATTTAAAAAAAAAAATCGGCTTGGGAGTCTAGCTAAGAATTCCTTCTGTTTCTCATATTCAATATGAATTTATTTAGAAATAGAATTCCAAGCAAAAAACTTGATAAATATAAAGTTATTAAAAATTTAAAAGTGGGACCACGCATTTCGCTTCCCATGCGCCATAGCACATTACTGAATGTCACTGCATGAGCTCGCGTATGGCGTATAGCTTAATATATTAAATTGTTGCGGTAGTTCGCCGTCTGCTTGTTGTTTTAAGACTGATATTTGTTTATGTAGGAGTATCAAAGTACTTTCTGTCGCGGATCATAACTTGATTTGTATAATTGCCCTCCTCCTTCTTCAGCAAGGCGGAGTTAAGGCGGCTGTCTGTCAGGAACAAGTTCTTATGAGCTGGAGACAGCATGAGCTGCTGAGGCTATAGTCCAGCTGAAATAAAAAAAAAGGTGACATAATTGGAAGCAAAGCAGTTAGATATTTTGTTTTGTAGGTATATGTGTTAGCAACAATTAGTTAAAAATCCACCCTTCCAACTCATCATATAAAAAAATTACAGACGATTTTCAAAATTAGCCTTAAAATCGGTAAAATAATTCAATATGCCAGCTTTTTTAATCCAATTAAATGAAAATAACTAAAGTTTAAACTGAAAGCTTTATTGTTACTTATTGCATGATATACAAACATTACAAATTATCAATGAAAATAAAACAAATCAATACAAATACAAATAAACTGATTTATTGTGCCATCTTTGACTAAACAATATATCAGCTCTTAAAATCCATTTAAATAAAAATAACTCAACTTATAGATGAAAACTTTATTTTTACCTAATGCAAAATATACATAAGTTGAAATTTGTCTTCCAACATTATATACGGATACAAATAAATTGATTTATTATGCCGTTTTTCACTAAATGTGCAAAAAAAATTAAGGTTAATATGAAAATTGCTTGTTACATACTATTTAATATACACATTGTAAAATACTATTTATTTATTATAAACACAACAGTTCCTATTATTATAAAACACAACAGTTACTTCTCGCCTCCCGCTCGCTACAGTTGATAATCGGAAACTCAAAACATAGAACCAATACACTACATCCCTCCCCTTCTACAAATATTAAATGTTCAGTCAATTAAGCAACGTATTGTTCAAGATATCGTGGACGAGTTCGAATCCTCCCAGAACGTCTTGGCTGTCCGCTTCCTATTTCCGGTGTGTCTACATCCGCCTGATCCTGATCTTCCATAGCCTCTTCTTCAAAAGCCTGTTTCTGTTCTGGTGCATCGTCCTCCAAGGCAACCTCCTCGTGTTCTGAAACCTCTGCTGATGATCTGTACTTTTTCACGTGAGCCACGTTCCGACGATATGTTACTCCTTCATCTGACATCACAACCAGCTCGCTACCTCGTCGCTCAACAACTGTGAACAACTTTGGGTTGAAAGTTGGAGACAATTTGTTCTGTGGTTTCTGCTGCAGCATCACTGTGTCGCCCAGTTTGATGTCACTAAAATTCGCCTTTCGTTTAAAATCTGCATGCAGTTTTCCTTCCTCTTTCTTTTTATGATCTCTGGTGCGAATATCCAGGTCTGATTTCATACCACTTGTACAGGCTTCATAGTCAGGCAATTTGCAACGGATTTTTCTGCCGAATAGCATCTCAGCAGGGGAAGTTCCAGTCGTGGAGTGGGGTGTTGTTCGGTATGCCATTAAAAATTTGTTTAACTCACATTTCAATTGTAGCCCTCGAAGTTCACAGTTTTTCAAGAATTTTAACAGAGTACGGTTTTGACGTTCCACTTCTTCATTTGATTCTGGCCAAAAGGGAATGCTGGTTCGATGTTCAATTCCTGCACTATTTAAGTAATTTTGGAATTCTACTGCCTTGAAATTGGGTGCATTGTCTGTTTTTATTGATATCGGAAAACCATGAACGGTGAAAATATCATCGAGCCATCTAATAATGTTTGTAGATGTAGTTGACTTGAAAACTCTTACTTCAAAGTAGTGACTATAATAATCAATAACTACTAATAAGTAATCACCATTGGGTAAAGGACCAAGCAAATCGGTCGCTAGGTGCTGCCATGGTCCCTCTGGCAATTCAGTACGTGTCATAGGTAATGGATGGACTAACCAACTGACACTCGTGACAAGAACGACAAGTGTTTTCTGTCATCTGTTCCATTCCAGGCCACCACACTTTAGTACGCAGTCTGGCTTTTGTTTTTACTATTCCCTGGTGTCATTCATGTGCCAGAAAAATGACTTTTTTTTGTAAAGATTTTGGTATTATTATTCGAGTGCCACGTAAAACAATTTTGCCGATGGTTGAAATTTCATTTCTTGAAGCTTTGATGCTCGCACAACACTGAGTCCAATCACCGGACTTCACAGCTTTTCTAACTTTCTGAAGGTCTGTATCAACGTCACTCTCGGTTTCTATTGTCTGTATTGGGGTAGCACACAATGCAGCATTCTCAGTAACAAATCGAATGTATTCCTCAGCCCGGTTGGTAGGAGAGCATTTCGTTTCGGTTAGTCTTGACCGCGTCGGCAATGTTTTCTTTACCAGGACGATAAATTACATTGAAGTCGTATGGCTGGAGACGCAAAACCCAACGTTCAATTCTTGCCGATGGTTTCGATCGCTTTCCATAAATTACTTCCAGTGGTCGGTGATCAGTTATTAATAAGAACTGTATTCCTCCTAGATATATATGGAATCTTTCACAAGCCCAGACGAGTGCAAGTGCTTCTTTTTCAGTTTGTGAGTAGCGACGTTCAACCTCCGTCAAGCTACGGCTTGCATAACTGATTACTCGACGTTCATGATTTTGCCACTGTACCAGTACTGCACCAAAGCCAACGGGACTTGCATCTGCTATTACCTCAGTCTTGGAATTTTTATCAAAATATGCAAGCGTCTCTGCTTTGGTAAGCCGTGCTTTCAATTCGGTGAAAGCAGCTTTCTGTTCATCATTCCAAACAAATCGAACGTCCTGCCTCGTAAGTTTCCTTAATGGCTCGGCGACGGTTGCTAAATCTGGAATGAATTTTGCGGAAAAATTCACCAAACCTAGACAACGTCTAACTTCTGTTGACGATGTTGGTTCACGAGCGTTCTGTACAGCTTCAATGCGCGCCTGTGTTGGACCAACCCCACGTTCTGTAACTAGGAGCCCCATGAATTCCAGTTGATTCATTCGGAACTTACATTTGTCTCTATTCAGTGTAAGACCAGCAGTAACAAGTTTAGTAAGGACCGCTGTCAGTCGTTCCTCGTGTTCTTGATCGTCTTTAGCATGAATGATGATGTCATCAGCAATGTTAGCCGCACCCTTGCACCCTTGTATCACTTGCATCAGAATATGTTGATAAAGCTCTGGAGCGGAATTTACGCCGAAAAATAAGCGTTTGTACCGGAATAATCCTAAATGTGTAGCAAATGACGTAATCGGTCTCGATTCTTCAGAGAGTTCAATCTGATGAAATCCAAGTTTGAGGTCAATCTTACTGAACACTTTGCTCTGATTCAGCTCTTGCAAAACATCATCGACTGTTGGAATTGGATGTCTTTCTTTTACTATTGCTTCATTTGCCTGTCGCATATCTATACACAGTCAAATACCAGACCCTTTCGGAATTACCACTACCGGACTGACCCATGGCGTAGGACCTCTGACTGGTTCAATAATGTCTTGAGCTAACAAATTACAAATTTCAGCTTCCACTTTATCTTGCAATCCGAACGGTATTCTGCGTGAACTTTGTGCAACTGGAACTATGGCCGGATTAATATGTAACCTGGCTTGGTAATCCTTCAGCTTACCGATACCATCAAAGAGACTTGGAAATTGTGTTGCTATTTCATCGATACTGAGCCAATTCACATCTGATCTGTATGGACCAACTCGGAGAACTCCAAGCTCAATGGCAGTTTTACGTCCCAAAATTGGTCGACCAACTCCGTCTATGACAACAAACTTAGCTGGTGTTATATGATTTCCAACCTGCGTGCTCGCACTGAATTTACCAAGAGTCTTCAATGCTATTTCTAATGCACATGAAAAAATTTTCTTGTTGGACGCTCCAGAGTCAATTAACATGTCGTGCAAAATTACTCCACCCAGTTACGTCCACTGTAAAATTATCATTATCACCACTGTGTATTGTAAAAGCAAAAACATTTTCGTCATCGTCCTCATCATCAGGTTCTTCAACTGTGTTGACCCGGCGTACCTGTTTGTTTGAAGAATTTGTTCGCATTGTATGTCTGTAACTTTTCTCGGAAACTACTTTAGAATTACACTGTGACTGAAAATGTCCCACTTTATTGCATTTTCGACACGTCAAATTCTTTGCTGGACAACTGGGATCTCTGGCAAAATGTCCTTCTTTACCACACCGAAAACATGCTTGAACCCTTTTACCATCTACCACCAGTTAAGAAGAAACAGCATTTATTTCCCGAGATGGCGCCATCAAATCAATCTTCTGCATGGCGGCAACTTGGCATTCAGCTGCCTCTTTAGCTCTCGCAATGTCCAGGGTTTGCATGAGTGTCACTTCACGTCCTTCCAACAATTGTTTTTGTAACCCTATAGAATGACATTGAGCGATCACCTGGTCTCGCATGAAATCATCCTTTTGGTTGCCGAACTCGCACAGGTCTGCTTGTTGTCTGAGCCGAGTAACGAACTGAACAATCGATTCTGTGGGCTCTTGTGTTAGCTGGCGAAACGAATATCTTTCAAACGGAATGTTGACAAGCGGTTTGAAATATTCAACAAGAGCTTTCTCTGCCTTGGCGTATACATCGGTGCCGTCCGTCGGTTCTGGCAAGGTCTCGAAAATATCTTGTACGTCGAGGCCGGCTGTGTGTAGCAGTAAAGCTTTCTTTTTTGTTCAGCTAGGGTTATACCCTTCGCCAACAGAAAGTAATCGAACGATCTTTTCCACCGCCGCCATCTTTGGCCCAGCTTGGCATTTTCTGATTTACAAACGAACGGGAAAATTGACGAAAGTTTGTTTGACACCATTATTTCTAATTTATCCTCGTAGCCAATGTAAAATACTATTTATTTATTATAAACACAACAGTTCCTATTATTCTAAAACACAACAGTTACTCCTCGCCTCCCGCTCGCTACAGTTGATAATCGGAAACTCAAAACATAGAACCAATACACTACACACATATTAAAAAGCATACATATAAATCCATAAATAATTTCCAATTTCAACATACAATAAAAAAAAACAAACAGAAAAACAACAAAAACACCTAAAATTTTTTTTTATTTTCCGCCCTGGGTTCCTCTGTCTGTGTTAAAGTGGAAATTAAAGTTAAAGTGGAAAAAATACGAGACATGTCATTAGGGTTCAAATCAATAATCGGAAGCATCATTATGTCTGATGATGATCTGAAATCTCCGTCAGGTTTACAATCATGTTCCATAAAGCCGGAACAATTTGGCCTTTGCTGATCTTCATCTAAGCACAAGATACCAATTTTTCAGCCAAGTTCCAAGTTTAAAGAAAGAGGCAACACAGAAGGAAAATTTAAGTGAGAGATGGGCTTGAAAGACATAAATGATAATGATGACTTGTCAGGGAATGTGTATCCCAATTCCCAATATAGGAATACCACGGTTTTTCACAACACAACTGGATTTTACGCGTGACAATCGAGGTACAGCTGATTCAGCAAAGTGTCCTGACCCTAATCGATTACACTGAGTAGACATTGATATGATGCCCATACCGAGAAAGGTACCACTTCCATCTAAAGTGATAACGTTGTGGTCTACATTATCACCAGACCATTGCGTAAAACACTGAGGAAAAGACTGAGGAGTGTCATTCTGAACCACTGATTGTTTAAAAAAGTTCACTTCATCATAGGAAATTAAAAATCCCAGCCGTGACAGCAAATCAAGCAGCCATCTAGTTCCAAAGGCGTGATCTAAACTAACTCCGACTCCAAACAAAATTGGAGAGATAATAAATCTTTGTCTTGCCCCTTGCACGATAGAATGACATATGGATACTTGTTTTATTTCATTACAAACAATATTTTCTATTAAGATTTTCAGCAAACTAGGAATCCACCTTTTGGCATTTTCAATATTTGAGAAATCATCAGTTCCAGGATATGCTTCATTAATTGAGGACAATTCCCTGATTTGAGCTCTTATCAACTTTGCTGCTGCCATTATGATACACTCACTCTCATCTTCTATGCTACTCTTTTTTTCAGTGTACCGTTGGTTAGTTATAATGTGAGATGCGATGTTACAGAAGCAGATAACATTTTTCCGACCGCAAACTTTGGCAAAAAATATGTGTTCTGCGTAGCGTTCTTCCAGCTTTCGTTTTATATGTTTTAATGAACACACTTCACCATCTTCCGATAATTCTTGCATTTTAATTTGTAATTCAGCTATTGTATAAAGTCCTTAATCTTCTTCTTCTAACCAGTCACACAGTTTTTCAAAAGTAATTAACATTTCGTTATCTGGATGTCGACCTGGATGGTTTCGGCCAGCGGTATTATCTCCGACATGTGATGATCTACATTTTAGGAACGTAGAATGACACACTCTGTGGTAACGAGCTTCTTCAGCTGGTAAGTCATTGCATGAATTTAACCTACTAAGAATTTCTACACTCCATGCATCATTTCTTTTGTGGCAAGTTTCAATTATAGTTTCTCTGAATTTCAATGTCATCACAGTACTTGATTCTCCTTGTAAAGGCTTTTTACTGTCTCCAAAATTTATTTTTCCTCACAAAACACAATGTTGCTTCCAATTGAAAATGTCGACAGACGATCGTAATAATTTGCACTTAAAATTTTCTTGATCAACCCCTTCTGCATGCTGCTCATTCTTTCGTTGCAATTGATCGAAACTTCTTTTGTTAGTGTAGTCTCTCCGGCAATGATCATGAACATTAGTTACATTTGGTTTATTTAACAGATACTCTATGTTAACTGTTCATCACCACGTAAAATGCTGAATTGACATAGCGTTTCAATACCTTTAACTTAACACCTAGTGTAACCATCTTGACTGTATCACAGACGTTGTCGGATCGGAATTCAGTTCGACAAATTAAACATACCATTTCATTTAGTTCACCCATTTCGAAAACGAACAATAAAAACTCAAAAAATAGATGTTTTACAAAATACTAACTTAGAAGTTCATTGTTTTACGACAATTTACAAAAATACTAACTTATCGCTCTCTACGGTTTAAAAGTAGGACCAAGTTATGTTTTCGCAAATCATCAATTACATTTTTCAATTTAGCATTTTTCTTCATTTACGTGACGATAGAAGTTTTTTTTCCATGTCATCCAGTTTACGTTTCAGATTTGCCTTTCTTGGAGTTTCCGGAATGCTTGGTACTTCATTTGTATATTCAACAGATAGTATAGATTCTGGAATGGTCGACAACGAAGGTTGCTCAACATTAGGGACGAAGCGCTCTTTAGGCAGTTTTCGTAATTTAGTTTTCTTCTGCAGGTAAGATGGAAATGCTGCGAGAATTGTTGGCACGGCATTTGCACGAATACGAACACAAGCTTGACTAGTTTGATCAAAATCTTTCATCCTACAATGTTTTGAGCAAACCACACCCGTCCGTGATGGATTAAAATTAGGGTGTCCAGATGATTTTTTACCAAAAGAGAACATTCAATGTCATTCATATTAAAAAAAAGAGAACATTTTGAACAAAAAGAGAACAAACAAATTTTCAAAAAATAATATTAATTTAATAAAATTAGTTAAGTCAATCGCTAAAAAAAAGTCAATTCAGTTATCTATTTGCTCATTCTTCTTCATCGTCTTCATCATCACTTGTGTATTTATCTGATGATTGCACATTCTTCAAAAAATTCACATTGTCAATAATGCTTTTATAAAACTCCTTACAATTCACGTCTTTGAAATTGTACGTTATCATTGCAATGCTCTTAACAGTTGATGTTTTTTCCCAATGCTTTTATCTACTTGTCGTCTCTGTTTGTTTCTCTGTCTGTTTGTTTCTCTGTCTGTTTCAAATCTTGCAATCAATTTTTGAGTCACTTCCTGATGATAGATTTTTTCAAATTTTGCATACATGCTCAAAATAGAAGACAATGCAATATTCAATTATTAGTTTTACAATAAACAAGAAACCGCAAATTGAATAAAATTTTTCTCATGGGAAGCTAGCTAAGTTGTTTATTTAACATGATGTGGTAGTCTGGAAGTTTGCCAAGGGAATTGTGAAGCTAGTCAAGTAAAGCGGTTTGTTTATTCAACTCAACATTAGGTGCTTGGACTGGCTTGGAGACCTAGTTTTCTATGAATAAATAGAGAGTAAGTTTTTATGATAATCAGCTAAGGAATTTGTCAATTATCATTATCATGGTTGGGCAGATTAAAATTAAGATTAAAAGATTGATTGCAAAATTTGTGTTTTAATTACATATAAAAGCATTGGGTTTTAAAAATTCTTTTTTAATTTACTTGTTAATCGGTTTCTCTCTTTTGTCCATTGAATCTGTATCTGGCTGAAGATACGTTCAACATTGGCATTCTGTGCAGGCAAGGCAAAAAAAAACTGACAAATAATCAATAATTCAGAATAATATTCAGAATTTTGGAAAGAATTAAAATATAACACCCATTTTTCATGAGAAAGATATTTCTGATAATCTGCACTTGAGGCATTTGACTCTATAAATTTATTCAAGTTGAAAACCTGATCAAATGCTTTTACATCATTGACTGCAATGTTCTTATTATGCAGATGGATAATCGTTTCTTCAACTTCTTTCCATTCAATTTTTCTTGACATATTCATCCTTGTGAAATTTGAAAATTCTTCAAACTGTTTAGTCCACTTTTGGAGATATTTGATGGAGTTTTCGTAGCACAGAAAGACCCAATTTTGAAACTGCAAAACTTCATCTTTCAAACCGTTTTCCTCATTTCTTTTTAAAATTGTTTTCACTGAAATTGGTAAAAATTTTTGTTCCAGTTTGTTCATAAGCATTTTTTCCAACGTGTTAACATTTTCTTTAACTTCAAGTATTGAGTTTTTTCTTTTTTCATTTGTCTCGTCTTATTTTCAAATAATAATTGCACATTCTTTGATGTCAAAGAATGTGCAAAGAGCAAGTAGGCCTCACAAAATTCTGTTGTAAAAAACTTCAAAATTATATTTGGACAAGAATCAAGTGAAAGAAAGTAGGATCTGAGTGCTGGAAACATCTGGAGTAAACGGTTAATAGCAGGATGAAGTGATAACCATCTAGTATGTGAATGACGCAGAAGATCTCAATACTGAACATCAACAAATTCACAAAAATCTTTTAAACTTTCGGTGCGAACTGTATAAATAGAAAAAAAGTTGTAAATTCGCACCACGATTGATTCCAAATCAACTGGCAATGAATCAAATCCGTGTTGAGCGGCATTATGCACACTGTGCACAGGACATCCAATCCCAATCGTTTTTCTGTTAGTGTTTTCAATTTTGAATAAACGTTCTGCACACCACGTCTTGCCAATCCCCCAAAATTTGTATTACAATTATCACCAGCAAAACCAATAACCTTTTCCAATAAACCCAATTTTTCAAGTGAATTTTTTATGTATCCAAAAATCTCATCTGACGTTTTACTGGGCAAAGCTTTTAAATTTATCAATTTGGTTTGAATACCTTTTGAATAATCAGAGTACTGAATCAACAATGGAAAAAGCTTTAAAGCGCCATGATTACTGGCATCAGTCGCTATAGAGATGAAAGGAGTTTTAGACACGTCAGCAAGAATCAGTTCCATGGAATACTGAGCAAATACATTTTTAGCGATAGCTCTAGATTTTGTATGTCCACATGCAATACTTTTTGCTATGCTAGAATCTTCAAATATGGTTTTGAGTAAACTGTTTGTACAGTCGGATGATCTAAAGCCAAAGTGATGCTTTACAGTATGGAATGACAAAGTTGCTTCTGCGGCTAAAACTTTGGCATTGGTTTTCACAGAAGCTGGTTGAAGAAATTGCAACATATTTTTAGCAGTTTCACCCGCTTGTATAGCACTTTTGTGTTTTTTCTATGATAAATGTTGATCAAGATCATAGCGACCTTTATTCGCAATGTTAATGATTTGACTACATACTTTGCAGCAAACCTCGCTTGTATTCGATGATTTCAATTGAAAAGCAGGATATTTTGCCTTTAGTTCATCATTGAAAACACATTTTCGTTTACTCATCTTTTAATTTTTAAACTGCCAATAATTTAAACAATTATGATTAATAATTTATTTTTTTAAGTATACGTTTATAATTGAATTTGAACTTTTAATAAACCAATATTATAAAATCTAAAAATGATATATATAATGATAAGCTAACATTAACATCTCTATTACCACCATATTTGTTTCGTGGGCCGATTTGAATTATAAAAAACATTTAATTTGCTAGCAGTCCGCCGTTTGCTTATCAATATAATCATTAATAAAATCCGTTTATATTTTTTCAAAGTAAAACTGGTTACCTGATAACAGTTATTAGAAATTTCAGAATAAAATTATCTTTGAATAAAACGTTTGATTAATTGACAAAATTTAAATTAATAATAACGTGACCGCAAAAGACAATAAAAGACATAAAAATTAAAGACAAAAGACAATAAAAAGTTAAGATTATAATTATTATTCTTAATATTAATTATTAGTTTGTATAGCGCCTAATTAAATAAATTAATAAATTTTTAAATTGATTTTGTAATTTGTTTTTTTCTTTTAATTTCTTTTATTGTTACAAAATTACAGTGAGAATAATTAAAAATTAAATTCTATTTAAATTTGTTTGATTGACAACAAAAAAAGAGAACAAAAGAGAACTTCATTTAAAAAAGAAAGAGTAAAAAAGATCCTATCTAAAAAAGAGAACATGTTCTCTTTAAAAGAGATGTTCTGGAAACCCTAATTAAAATCCTTCTTGCGCAGAGCATCTATCCAACATTTTCTAACTTCTGGATTGTTCGGAAATCTGTAAGCAAAATATAGAAATAACGTATTAACCAGGCTTGCGGAGCCGGGGAGCCGTTAATTTTTGTGGGAGCCGGAGCCAGAGCCGGACCCAGAGCCGAAAATATCTGGCAGCTCCGGCTCTAAAAAATTTTTTATATGAGCAGAATTTTTTCAAGATGAAAAGCTTTGAAATTCAAAAATTATTTGATTGTTTATCTCCCTCAAATTTGAAATGTTTTAATATTTTACAAACGTCACAACAGCAACAGCCTTCAATCAAATGATAGCGCGCGCGCGTCGCCACAAGAAATCTTTAAAGAATTGTTTTCGTTTCGTTTTAGTTTGTTTCCTGCCAAACTCTGTTTTTGGTTACATTGTTATTTTTGGATTTTTTTATTTTATTCAAAATTCTTAAAACTGCATTAAAAATTAATACAATTATGTTCCAAATACACACTCGAGATGCGCTTCAAGATTTGCTTTCGTTTGATGAGTGCTTATATTCTTATAAAATAATTACAATTTTTTAAATTGCATATTATTTTGTTAAATTTATAGTAAAAATATTTTAACTCCGTGAAATAATTTTATCAAGCATTTAAAATTAAATGTTTGCTCCGCCAAAAAACAAAACGTACCCTTTCGTATATATTTAAAATCGACTAAAAACAAAATGGTCGGTTTTAATATTTAACAATTGTCATATAAGTAGAGTAGATAAACTAATAAAGTGTAAGTATAAACAATTAAAAATGTTTCAGTGAAAAGTTTGCACAAGTTTGTCTCGTGTGAAACCCCCTTTATAGGGAGCCGGAAGCCGTCAAATTTTCGGGAGCCGAGCCGCGGAAAAAAATGGCGGCTCAGCAAGCCTGGTATTAACTACATGAGAAGAAGACATGAGACACTTTAAGATAAAAAAAAGCAATGTGAAAATGATGTTGACATTAATAAACCAAGAAATGGAGTTATTTCGAGAGCCTTTTCAGGTCATTTGGGGTCATTCCATTATGTACTTGGGGTATAGTAGAGGTGCAGATTAGTCACAGGTTATATTGCAATTGTTACTCAGTGGAGCATGTAATGATTTACTATCTTGCACCAATTTATATAAAGCACTAATCTTCTCGTATTGCCCCCTAATCCGTTACATGCATGATCATATTTTAATATATATTTAATGGTAATGTAATAACTTAAGTGATTTGATTGATACAAACCTATTAGAAACCTACAGCGCCAAGCATGTCTAAAGTTTAAACTGACAAATATTAAATTATTATATGATATGACGTCATTCAGATCTTATGATATTATGATCTAGACTAATTATATTATTACTTACCGATGAAATGTAACGCCATTACTTCGATCCCTCTCTGTACAGCCCATATATATATATATATATATATATATATATATATATATATATATATATATATATATATATATATATATATATATATATATATATATATATATATATATATATATATATATATATATATATATATATATATATATATATATATATATATATATATATATATATATATATATCGGCCCGCCTGTCGTTTAGGAAGGCTTTTAGCTAGGCAGCCTAGTAGACCGGAGATCCAAAACGAAGAACTGAGAGTTACAACCGTATAGTAACTTAATCAAATATTTTTTAATAGAAAAAAAAGAATTTTTTATGTACAAAATAAATTTTTAACTTTATAAAAATTAACAATTTTCTTTTTTATAAAACTTAAGTTGACATTGAATTTTATTTGCGTAGTCTCTAGTTCGATGGTCTATTTAACGTCGTCTATGTTATCGGTAAATTAGAATTGTATATTTTTTATGTCGGATATCGCGTTAAATTAAAATAAAGCTCATACCAACTACTTTTAGCTATAAGAAATCGACGTTTCTATTTCTTACAAACCGGAGTTTAGTCTCCGCTGTCGTACCAAAAATAGATTAATACAAATAATGAATATTCATGGAACCAAAAAGACTCTAAATCGTTTTTCGGAGGCCATCTTGGCATCTCACTCAAAACCTGCTCATCTCCGATATATTTATTCTATATATATGGTACAGCCGTACGCAGAGCATGCAGGCATAGTGTAGTAAACTAAATTACTATTATTGCTAACTGAAGTAATTTTACAATATGAATATCCAAAAAAACTGTCTTTACAGCAATCTATATAAAGTTTATTAACCTAACTGTTTACAACAATCTAAAAAGGTTCTGGTTGATCACCATGAAATCTGACCAAGCACAACGATAACTTGATGTTTGTTTTGAGTTAACCAAGATGGCGGCTACTCAAGCAGCTAGGCTTCAACTAAATCCTACATGCTGAGAAAGTCCACGGCTTCGTCTTCATCATTTGTTCATTAAAGTTATTAAATAAACTTTTGAATGAAACTAAACTTATACTACTGAGATGTCTCTAAGAGGAGATATAGAGGCTCAAACACTATCTAAAATCTATATTATGTACGTCAGATGCATCGCGCCTACAGTTATGCGCTGCTACACGCTCTACTTTTACGAAGTAATTTCTATAGTTAGAGATTTGCCAAAGTTCTGAAATTGAAATATGTTATAATAGACAAACTAACCTATCGAATGAAACTAAATTGATACTACTGAGATGTCTCGAAGACGAGGTATAGAGACTCAAACACTATCTATATTATATAGGCTTGCCAATAGCCTGAATAGCCGTTTTGTTTTAGGACTCAGATGCAGCGCGCCTACAGCTATGCGCTGCTACACGCTCCACTTTTACGAAATAAATTTTATAGTTAGAAATTTCCCAAAGTTCTGAAATTGAACTATGTTATAATAGACAAACTAACCTTTCGAATGAAACTTAATTTATTCTACTGGGAAGTCTCGAAGACAAGATATAGAGACTCAAACACTGTCTTATATTATATATGCTTGCCAATAGCCGTTTTGGTTTAAGATTTGTTATTGTAGAAAAGATGAACTTTAGTTTAAAAAAAAATAACTGGCTGGGTTTAGTCATTCTAAAGTTATTTAGTTTTAAGCTTGACCTATATAATAAATCCTACGGCGCGCTTAGACTTTTGCGTGCTCGCAAGACTCAAATTCTAAGCACCATCCAATCAACTTAAAACCCGATTTGGATAACTACGAGAGTTCGTATAGCTACTAAATTTAACGATGTTATAGAAGAAAAACAACGTCTATTTTTAAGACTAAAACCATATTTTTGGGCCTATTAGTTAAGAAATAAAGTCTCAAACCAATAAAGACTCACTTTGAATTAAAGTGAAAGGAAAATGAACTTTTTTTTTATAATAGTTTATAGTCCTTTACAACAGGTGTTTTAAGACTCTAATGGCTGTATGTAGGAAGCACTTAAGTACTTCAAGTCTTGGATCAGAATTTGATCTTTTTTACTTTTTTCTCCTCCTTTCTCCAGGCTTGGGACTGGCTCGCAATTTGCGAGGCAGAGTTGAAGGATGGAAAATGAACTGTGCGAACTCGTTTATATAGACAATTTTCGGCTCAGACATTAATTACAAGTATTTTTATGTAACCATTTTTATTGTGGCTTTATTATATCCAGAGATATAAGCAATCCCGTAACACCATTTTAGCTTTTATGGCTGAGGTCAATAATAAATAAAACGATTTTAGCTCATTTTTATTGTGGCTTTATTACATCCAGAGATATAAGCAATCCCGTAACACCGTTTTAGCTTTTATGACTGAGGTCAATAATAAATAAAACCATTTTAGCTCGTTCCACTGCGCCTGATAAACTTTCTAGTCTTGAATGTTCAGGCGTTGCGCGCACGGGCGCGTTTCGTTTATGTGACTACCTATCATATTTAAAACATGAACAACTTTTAGAAGAGCATGGGCTTTTTTTAATAATTTCACATTTGCAACTTACACAATAATTAGGCTATCTGGGCTATCAGGTGCTGTCTCTATATCAGTATTAATGAGACACAACTTAAAATCTATTTTTCCCAGCTCCATCTATCATTGTCTAAGAAATACTTCAATTTCATTGCCTGAAAATGAGTTCTCAAAACATGCAAACAGGCTGCATTTTCAGTTGAGGTAGCTTTCCAGGAATAATTTTTGAACTACTTAATCCACACAAAAATACAATTTTTCCAGTCAAATATAAACTTAGATCTTAAATTCTTTTTATTGGAGCTCTAAATCAGCTAGATGCTAGAATTGCTAGAACTAACACAAGGCTGGGGCTGATTATTTTTCTTTGCTTTGTTAATTACTTATGTATACAAACACCCACATTTATAGAGTTAAACTGTCAATTAAAATTGTATCTCCAATTACAGTTGCATAATTCAATAGAAAAGTTTTCCCATTTTGTTTCAATATTTAGATTACTTTAAGTTTTTCTTCAGTAGCAGATTTATAGTATTTATACACAACGCACTCCATTGCGATATTAGTTATATTAGATTAACAAGTAAATTAAAAACGAATTTTTAAAACCAATGCTCTTATATGTAATTAAAACACAAATTTTGCAATCAATTTTTTCTTATATTACTCTTTTATTTTATGTTAAAGTCGAAATATCTTAATTATATCGAAATATCGAAATTAATTAAAATTATCTAAATTAATTGACTTATTGTAAAACTAATAATTGAATATTGCATTGTCTTCTATTTTGAGCATGTATGCAAAATTTGAAAAAATCTATCATCAGGAAGTGACTCAAAAATTGATTGCAAGATTTGAAACAGACAGAGAAACAAACAGACAGACAGAGAAACAGAGACGACGAGTTAATAAAAGCATTGGTAATAATAATAAAAATATCATCAAAAAGCATCGAATTTAAATATCTCAACTATTTTCATGAAAATTTCGTACACGCTTGAGAATCGCGGTCAGTGAGTGTGGTTCGTGTTAACTTGGTAAAATAGTCTGCCAGTCGGTTAGCGTTTTGTGGTCAAGAAAACCCTCAAGAAACCCCTCGATAAAATCCTCAAGAAAATTAACTAAATTAATTGACTTATTGTAAAACTAATAATTGAATATTGCATTGTCTTCTATCTTGAGCATGTATGCAAAATTTGAAAAAAATCTATCATCAGGAAGTGACTCAAAAATTGATTGCAAGATTTGAAACAGACAGAGAAACAGACAGACAGAGAAACAGAGCCGACGAGTTAATAAAAGCATTGGTAAAAAATGTGCTAACTACAATACAAACTTACCATAACCAAACCTAACAGATGTAATAACACGAATAAAAAAAAATAAAAAAATACCAGAATGACAAAAGAAAAGACTGATTGAAGAGAAAACTATGTACTATGCTACACACACTATACAATTATAAAACTCGAATCAAATCAAATCAAATTTATTTAACGCCAATATCGTAAACGAATCTGAAGCGGGTGAACGTGAGATGAGCTGACTAATTTAACTGGAAAAGATGAGTTTTTAAAATACGTTTAAAGATGGAAAAAAATGAAGCAGATTTGATTTGGGAAGGAAGTGCGTTCTAAACCAGAGGAGCTGCAGCACGGAAAGCTCGTGCACCAAACTTAGTGTGTGAAAATTGGGGTTGAAGAAGAAATTGAGTTGAAGAGCGGAGCGGAGCTGACGGGAGGGAGTGTATGGGTGTAGCAAAGTAGAGAGATATCTGGGAGTGAAGGTTGAAGCAGCCTTGAATGCTATTGTAGCAATTTTAAATTTGATTCTTTTATCCACTGATAACCAGTGGAGTTGATTCAGTAAGGAAACAGAGTGAACCGACCTGTCCGCTTGTAGAATGACACGTGCGAGGGTATTTTGAATTTTTTTAGAGTACTTTGATTTGGAAGCACCATAGAGGATCGAGTTGGCATAATCAAGCCCCGAGCTGACCAGAGCGTGACCAATGAGGCTGGCAGTCTGTAAGTCCAGTGTGTGACGGATATGGCGAAGAGCTTTAATGTGAAAGTAACAAGACTTGGAGATGAGTTTGACGTGATTGTGAAAGGTGAGAGAACTGTCTAAAGTGGCACCAAGAAGCTTGATATGACTTGCTAAAGGAACGGTTGAATTGTCAACCTTGACGCTAGAAACTGACGATAACGATTTGTTGCGTTTATTAGTGCCTAAGAGTATTGTGTCAGACTTAATGGGATTTAAAGCGAGGCCATTGCGGGAGAACCACAACGCAAGGTTTGAAAGAGCTGTTTCGAGAAGGTGCAAGTTGGCGGTAGCACCAGGACGGGAAATGCCAGTGTAAAGTTGAGTGTCGTCTGCATACTGTTGTTGGTAAACTCCAAGGGGCGAGGTTATTGATGCCACAGGTGAAATATAAATGGTAAAGAGGAGTGGGCCTAAGACAGAGCCTTGAAGAACACCGGAAAGACACGTTTCGGGGGATGATTGATGATGACCAACTTTGACGTACTGGCTACGACCTGTAATGTACGATGATAGCCAATTCAGAGCAGGGCCTGAAAATCCAAATGAGTTAGTAAGACGATTAATAAGTATATTGTGATCAATTGTATTGAATGCTGAACTAAGGTCAAGGGAAACTAAGAGTGTGGATTTTCCAGTGTCGGCAGAGTGAAAAACATTGTCAAGGACAAGTAAGAGAGCTGTCTCAGTTGAATGATTTGATCGATAAGCTGACTGATAAGGGTTGAAATTTGGAGAAGATGTAACATGTAGTTTAACACGAGAGAGGAATAAGTGTTCAAGTATTTTAGAGATGTTGTTGAGATTAGATATTGGACGGTAGTTGGAAAATCTAAATTGTCTAGAGTAGGTTTTTTTAGTATAGGACGTATAGGTGTTACTTGTGCTTGTTTGAAAGATGCTGGAAAGATACCCTCAGTGAATGACAGATTTGCAAGCCTGGCCATGAGCTCTGAAAAAACTGATGAGAACGATTTGATTATTGATGTTGGAATGTAATCCAAGTCGGATGATTTGTCGAGAAGGGAAGAAAGGAGTTTTGCAACTTCAGAAGAAGTGACGGCTGGTAAGGAAGATAAATACTAGTTGCTAATAGGATCAGGAGGTAGAGAAGTGAATATAGATGACTTATTGAAAGTTATTGGTTTTCTTAAGTCAGTAATTTTGTTTACAAAATATTTAGAAAAGTCATCACATTGTCTGGCGTCAAAATCAATCACAGAACTTTTGGGATCAGTCGAGTGAAGAAGTTTCTTGATTTTTGACCAACGCTGCTTTGGATTAATACAGGATTCAATCTCTCAACGGCAGTGTTCTTGACGAGAGCTGTTGATGAGGAGGTTGGTGAGCCGACAGGAGGTACGATAAGTTGCACGATCAGACTTGTCATGAGTCCGAAGCCAGATTCGTTCAAGATGACGTCTCTCTCTCTTTGCTGATATTGCGGCAGGAGAAAGCCATTTAACGATCGGTTTACTTGATCGCTTGCGAGTTAACTTAAGAGGAAGAAATCTATTAAGTTTGGCTGTCATGACATTTTTAAGTTGTATGGTGAAATCGTCCGTAGTGAAGGCTGGGTTAATAAAGAGAGATGATTTTCTAAGTGATGACTCAAACCCAGCATGATCGAGTCTTTTGAAGTTGCGACAGACGAACTTCTTGACAGGTGTTGGTGGAAGTCGAGATCGGACTGAGGTGACTAGGAGAGGATGGTCAGACAACGAGCAGTAGTTGTAATAGCGGACGTCACCGTGAAGTAGATTTGAGTCAGATGTTGCGATGATGTCTAGCAGGTTGTGGTCACGTGTTGGTTGACTAACTATCTGCTTGAAGTTGAGTTTCGTCAGAATGTCATCAGGACCACAGCCAACCAGACCGGTTGCTCCTGGACAATTGAGGTCACCACAGAGTAGTAGACTGTATTTGCTGTCGACGATGATACGGGCGAGAAAAGTTTCTAACTCCTGGACGAAGAAGGCAAGCGGGTAGGTTGATAGATGTTGATGAGTAAGATTGGCGATTTAAATTGTATAATAACGGATTGTGCTTCAAAAGATACGGGAGTAAAGTGCACATCAAACGTGCGGAGTTTAAGAATATCTTGATAGATCAGAGCGAGCCTGCCACCTCGTTGTGGTCCGCCAGGAACAAACGTTTGATGGACGTGTAGTACGTCGAAACCAGGTGGAGCGATATCTAACCTGATGGCAGGCGGTGAATCTGATGTGATCCAAGTTTCTTGGAGGGCCAGAAGATCAAGTTGGTGGTCGTTAATTAGGTCGTGTATAGAGGCAGCTTTGCGGACTGCCGAACGAATGTTAAAACATCCAAATGTGAAAACCTTGTTGTTGTTGATTGTTGATTGACCTGGCATTAAGTGGGCCGAAGTTAGCTCTCCTTGTGACGTGACATGAATTTGTGTTTTCAGAACTGATATTGGAATTGACATCTATGGATGGAATTGAAAATGGAAATAGTTTCGGGTAGTTGTTATATACAAAATGAATAGGAATTTTTTAAAAAACGCTGCTAAAAATCCAAAATCGTCCAAATCAAAATCTATGGCTTAAATAAAACGTTAAAATATTGAAGAGAAATCGAATTCAAAAGCGATAAAACCGGCAATGCAAAATGAATACAAAGACAACGCAAATATAGCATAGAAAACGAGACTTTATTGAATTCTTATTGGCTGAGCGAGTAATATGTTACTGCGCGTAACCCGACATTGTCTTACGTAATGAGACAAAAGAGTACGCATAAAATCATTAATAACTAGAGTACCATAACTGCTCATTCGTGGTATCTTCATACAGAGATTCTACAACATATTCTCTATTGAATAGTATAAAAATTGGCTTGTCTATTAAAATTTCCCATGTTGCCTCGAAAAACTGCTAGATCTACCAGTCTAATATATATAGATACGCCATGCACACATTTTTTCATAGGCCGGCCGGTGACCTCCAGCATAGTATATAACAATTCATAACTTTCGAAGTAGAAATAATGTTTAAAAAATTTAAACTAATTAACAAATATGAAACAAAATATAATTGTAAATAAAAACAATTTTAAAGCAATTTATACTTTTTTTCAGTTTGTTTGACTTTTTATATAGCTTATTCAACATCAACAAGTAAAGAAAAAAACGAGTTTTTCAACACAAACTTTGATTTCAAATACACTCAATTTAGAAATATAAAAGATGTTCAAATTAAGCTTTTTTTTAAATTTAATCATGTATTGTCATCCAATATGAAGTTATGCTGAAAGTTTCAGCTTCCTAGCTAGTCAAAAAGGTGGTTACATTTTACTTGCAAGATATGTGAAAGCCACACACACACACACACACACACACACACACACACACACACACACACACACACACACACACACACACACACACACACACACACACACACACACACACACACACACACACACACACACACACACACACACACACACACACACACACGCACGCACGCACGCACGCACGCACGCACGCACGCACGCACGCACACGCACGCACGCGCGCACGCACGCACGCACGCACACGCACGCACGCGCGCACGCACGCACGCACGCACGCACACACAGACACACACAAACACACACACACAGATTGTAACCTAAATAAAAGTTTGTAAAAATAACGAGAATTCTCTTTAAGAGGTTACGAAAATTATACTAAGCGGCAATATAACGAGCCGTGAAAGGGCGTACGATTGGTTGAGCATTTGCTCAGTTGGCAAACATCTTTTTTTAGATGCAAACTTTAAAAAAATTGTTTTAAAATTGTTTTTATTTACAATTATAATTTGTTTCATATTTTTTAATTAGTTTAAATTTTTTTAAACATATTTTCTACTTCGAAAGTTATGCTGGAGGTCGCCGGCCTGCCTATGAAAAAATGTGTGCAGGGCGTCTCTATAGGGGAGAGTAGTACTGAATGGCGACACAATTTTAAACTTTTATTCAAATCAATCATACAAAAAAACTATAAGTGATAGAATTAAATTTTTTTCACATAATAAAAGCAAAAACATTTCACTACTAAAAACCGCTCATTAAAACTTGTCAAATTATAACAATTTTATAAAAAAAAGATAAATAACGCAACCTTTCCTAAAATTTTTTGGGTGGCCACTTACGCAATTTTTATTATAGAAGACACAATTCTCACCAAATGGTAAGCCAAAATGTTTTATTTCACAGACAAGTCTTTATTAATGTTAATTAAAAAATCATAAAAGCATTTTGTCATTTTATTAAAAAGTTGTAGCCTACAATCCAATACTATATGATGAAAAATCAAAAGAAAATTTGATATGCCCATTTCTTCTCTTGGATTTCTGAAGGATTGGATCTCCTAGTTTTACAATAATTTGATCTAAATCTGCCTCACAAATACCTTTATCCCTAGACTAAAATTTGGCCTCTTCGGTGTCTTTATCCTTGTACAAAAACTTCAAAAAACCAGCAGAAACTTTATCGCCTTTGACTTCCATGATTTTGCCAACATAATAGGTTTTTGAGTCAAAAACATATTCAAAAATACACCAATCACCTATTTTTATCTTAGTGTTGTCAAGGGCAAAATGAGCATCTTTACTAGTGGCCATATATGTAGATGTTGTTTCCTCGTCAGGCTCGATGTCTGGGAAGCTTTTCGAAATATCTCTTCTTGCTCCAAGTTCTGATGTCTTTAATTTGGATCTCCTCAAATTTTTTTCTGCTTTTCAGCTGCAGATTTAACTGGCAAGCAAGCTGTCAAAACATCTTCTACTGCTCTTTTCATATTATTTTGAGACCATCCCCCCTTCAAAGCTGTAGATACTCGGTTTTTCATTCTGAAACATAACCATAAAACATTATTAAGTAGTGATTAATATGTATATGTCTTGAATATATTAAACAATTTCATTCTATTACATTGAAATTTTGATCAATAATGAACCTCGACACATTTATGAAAATTTAAATATTCAGCAATACTAAATGAATATGGCCATTCAGTACGACCTTACAGTGGCCATTCAGCACTAGCAGAACATGTTTATATTCTATATATATGTGGCCGTCCAGTACAGTGGCCATTCAGTACGGTTCTCCCCTATATATCTATGGGTTTATACCACAAGTACAGCAATCTTTACGATTTTTTTACTTTAAAATTACGCAAAAAATAGCTTCAAATATTTTAATGAAAAAACAATGGATTGGTCAATTGAATCAAGATATATTTTTTATATCTAGCCTTGCCCCTGGTCAAGAGCCATCTTAACTTGCATCGCGCAATTTGATGGCATTGCATGTCTAGATATATAATATAAGTCTATGGGCATCCTAGAGACAAGCGGTTCTCTACATCATCGATCAAACAAAATCTTACTACTTGCTTATCCTTACCTTGGCCATGGATATCTAGATATAAACATGTTCTGCTAGTGCTGATTGTTGTAAATATTTGTTGAGCAGAATGGGTTTCAAATTTGTCTTGCCTAGGACATCTACAATCTGATCCCATTGAGTCAAGATTTGGATGGCTTCGTCAGATGGCTGGGGGTAATTATTTTATTTCAGTCAGACAGGTTGTGGAAAGCAATGCTAAAATAAAAATGATGTCTTTGTTGAAGCATTCCAAGCTCTCCTTATCGTTTGGGAAGTCTGAGGATAGGTACACGTACCATTTTATAAAAATCGGTTCAGCCGTTTCGGAGGAGTTTATATAAAATATATAGGACAAACTTAAAAACAGACAAACTCACAAATAATTATATATATATATATATATATATATATATATATATATATATATATATATATATATAAGACTCTACTAGGAATCGAACCCACGTGTCTACGGCAACACCGCCTCGCCTAAATGCAAGCGCTCTTACCAACTGAGCCACCGACCATCCCCAAAAAAGGATGGCTAGAAGTCTAAGTCTTTCGGAGCTACTTAACATTAGACTACGACTATGATAGGTTCAGAACTCCTTACTTCGGCTCGACAGCTTAGTCTGCTGCCAGATAGATAATTTATGAAGTGAAACATTGCGTTGAAATGTTTCAAGAGCCTACAAATAGGATGACTTAACGGTCACCACAAGTAACGCAAATATTTATAAGACTCTACTAGGAATCGAACCCACGTGTCTACGGCAACACCGCCTTGCCTAAATGCAAGTGCTCTTACCAACTGAGCCACCGACCATCCCCAAAAAAGGATGGCTAGAAGTCTCAGTCTTTCGGATATATATATATATATATATATATATATATATATATATATATATATATATATATATATATATATATATATATATATATATATATATATATATATATATATGTGCATTTCCCTTTATTCTACTTTAGCAAGCGGGAACGGGAGAACATGCGGGGAAGGATTGATATTGATTTTTTTAAAATTGTCATATTTTTGTACATTAAACTTTTAATAAGAAAACCAAAATAATTTTAGGCAAAACAACGTTTGCTGGGTCAGCTAGTATTGATATAAGTTTCAATAAGAAATTCTGCAAAAGTAGTAATTAAGAATCTAATCTAAGCATACATGCATACATACATCTACACAGACATGTAATGTAACTAGATATGATGGAATCGGTACGAATTCAATTAATGAAGGTCACCAGACAAGTGTCATAAGAAAGAATGAATGAATGAATGAATAAATAATGTTTCCAGTCATAGTTATGACAAACAAACAAACAAACAAACAAACAAACAAACAAACAAACAGAGAGATGAGTGAAGTTAAATAAAAGCATTTAATAATATTTGTTTAGAGAAAGTGTCACACAAGAAGAAAGAAAAATGAGCGTAACCTAATTTTTTAGTATTTTTATTTTTATTATATTAAGAATACTTCAAAAAACCAGATAACAAAAAAATAAATAAAAAAAGTTGGTTTCTAAAGGCATATACCTAAAAATTGATTTCGAGATTTTCAAAAAACACTCTTACACATCCAAATGAACTTAATTTTTTCTTGCTATCTAAAAATATTAATATTTTTGAGACTAAAAATAATTTATTATTATTTTTGTTCTAAATACGTAGGAAGTTAACGCCATACACTTTTAAATAAATTTATTATTTTTTGATATCAGGAATTTTTTCCATATATATATGATTTTTTCAGTCCATTTGGAAATAAAAAAACTTTTGAATAGTTTGTTTGTTTATTTTTTTTGTAGACAAATTTTGAAATTGAAAATGAACAAGTTTCTTGAGATAGAATCAAGCAGCTGCAATTTGAAATATAACCGCTTAAAACACCAAACTTTCTGTTACATTAAACATTTTGTTACACACAATTCTTACACACTTTTACTTAACTTGACTTCTCTGTCTCTCTGTCTGTCTGTCGTCAAATTTTGCAATCGACTTTAAACTAACTTCCCGATGAGCTAGAGACTTAAAAATTTAAACAGACCTCCGAACTGATTAACAATGCATTCTATCAATTTTTCGGATCGATTGGACAAAATTTAATTAAATAATTATTTGTGATACTTTCGTCGAACTATTTATTGTCTATGCTAATATGCTCGTTGTTTATGTAACAGAATGTGGCCTACACAATCGATTATATAAAAGTTTTTTTTTAAACTTTGTTTTTTGCTTCACTTGTTCGAAACTTCAATTGGCAAAACAAATCAAACGAATACTTTTTTTTAAATAAACTAATCAAAGTTGAAAAAAACTTAGAAAAAAGTTATTAGATATGTCCACGGAAGTATTCTCTCTGTTTCGTCTTTAAGTAGTTCACCACTTCGACCAGCTGATCTCGGTTAAAGTGTCGGCGTGTTGGAATGTCCATCTCTTGACTGAGGCCAGCATTGTCTTGACTGTCGTGCATAAGAAATTGTAGAAGGCTGTGTAATTTATAAATAGTAATGAAGCGACTGCATCTATCATATTTGCCGTTCAACAAAGTTTCTACTTTTTCCTTGATCGAATAAACGTCGACACCTCTAACGGAAAAAACGCTAATAAAACTAATCACGATAAAAAAACTTGTTTTAGTCATATTTTTATGAAATTTGTAATAACATTTATAGGAAATATATCTTATCATTTATATCCTCAGGCCAACACATTTTTTAGTATTCAATAGACAGGTGCTTCTAAAAATTTGTCAATATGTCTGACATTCAGGACAGTACACAGACGTTTCTTCGAAACTTTTTCATGTTCATAAAGCTAGACCATGTTATGCGGTGCCAGGTGTCCTTTGTCCGTTTTTATTCAGCATCAGCTTGCGACTGACGAGTCAGGTGTCCATAGAAATCTTACATTAAAAAATTTGATAAACATTTTGAATATTGATTATTTTTGAGTATAATTAGTATAATCTCAAATTTATTTTATCAAATGAAAAAAACTCATTAAGAATGAGATAAATGTCAATCACATGTTTGAATTACCTTATTAATGCATCTTAATAATATCTTATTAATATTAAATCATAATAAATACAAAACTGTTAACCTGTTAATAATAATCAGGGCCGTCGAGAGGGGGGCTGGCAGGGCTGTCGCCCTGGGTACCCCCGTTGGTTTAAGGGCCCACCCCAGCTGGGAATTAAGCATAGATCGGAAGAGTAAGCCAGCTGCGGGGCCTTTGATGAGTCTAAAATAATGCCCCTTTAAAAGATAGTACATGGCAATATTTTAAATTTCATCCCAGTATAAAACTGTTATTTGTCAACTTAATATATCCTTTCTTGCCGAAGTGTGAAAAACAAATATTAAACATGATAAAATTTATTAAGCTGTAATGTTTTGCATTAACTTTGTGGTCTACAAATTAAATTGAAATTTTCATCAAGCCAGATATTCTTCCAGTTTAGATTAGATCATTATTCATTAATTTTAATTTTCATCTTCTTCGCGTTTGTTCTCTCTCTCTCTCTCTCGCTCTCTCTCTCTCTCTCTCTCTCTCTCTCTCTCTCTCTCTCTCTCTCTCTCTCTCTCTCTCTCTCTCTCTCTCTCTCTCTCTCTCTCACAACGTTAAAACTTTTCAGAAGCATCGACATCTCCATTCTCTTCACTTCGCATCAGTTTCGAGTTTTGACTATTAAAAAATTGTTATTTAGTAAACAGAAAAATTTAACTTGAGGTCGTTGTAATTAGTTATCAGTGAAATTAATAAAAATATTAAAGCATGAAGAGATTTGTAAACAAAACTGTATTTCATTTTCCTTATTTTAGTTACTAGGTTCTGAAGGCTTGGCATAATAGCAGTTTCAGCAACCTCCTTGTAGCTTGACTTATGCAGCACTATCAACTGGTCCTCTGCCACACAGATATTTTTATCCAGTTGAGCTACGAAAGCCAAACAGCTGCTCTATGACAGAACTTTCAATTTTATTTTTAAATTGCACGACAGAAGAAATAAGCTTCAACATTGTTGGAATTCAGAGTTGAACCTCGATATTAGGGTTGAAGCAAATGAATCCAATTTGAGAATAAAAAAATTGACTCTCATTTTGTTTTTAATATCTTTTGTCAAACTTAAAATAAGTGCATACGATGATTTAGTAAAAAAATAAATCTATAGCAAAATCTTGCAATGCTGATAGTTTCGCCATTTTTCTTCTGTCACGGCCACCCAAAAGCGATATTTCTAGCTTTACGAAGATATCTTCTCAAAATCTTCACCTGCTTTCATGCGCTTCACCAAAGTTTCAACAGCATTGGCAGCAGTCAAATCAATAGCATTGATTTTCAGTGCCTCTGACACAGCATTAGATGACATATTTAAATAAGTGCATTAAAAATTTAGTCCAAACACAAGTTTTCACAGCTGACAGTAAATCCAAAGTCTACATCATGTGGATATTGAGTAAAGTAATGATGACTGGAGGCAGCTGTGAACTATTCTCAAATTTACACATCTAGCTGACCATCTTGTTGATGATAGTGTTGTTGTGGACGACCTAGTTTTATAAATTCTTTAACACATCAGCTTTGAACACGTGGACAGTGTTTTTATACTTACACTAATTAACCAAATGAAATTCAGGTACCCCTAGTAAAAAAAGTCCTCGGATTTGCAAAAATACCATGGGCACTAGCTGCCCAAGCGGGAGGGTCCGAACCCCTGGACCCCCGCCTGATAGTTATACAACTAAGAGGCCCATCAGAAAAAATTGACCCGTGCCCCTTTTATCCTCTCGACGGGCCTGATAATAATAAAATCGGTTAATCCACGTACATATCATTTGATGCCTGAAGGTTTGTTTTAAGCCGTTTCTGAGAAGTTCAATTTCAAACACTATGACGCGAGATTTATATATATATATATATATATATATATATATATATATATATATATATATATATATATATATATATATATATATATATATATATATATATATATATATATATATATATATATATATATATATATATATATATATATATATATATATATATATATATATATATATATATATATATATATATATATATATTTACTTATGCAAATAAAAACAGAACAAATTTGCATTTAATGGATATAAACTAATAGTTAATAATGTGTTAATTTATTCATGCGTAAAATTTGAATCACAAAAAAGTAGAAAAATTGTTAAAAGTGGAACGGCTCTTCAAAAATACCATAAGTACAAACAAAGTGTCAGTCATTTTGCATCTCTGTGGCGTCAATCTTTATATATAAAAGAACATGTCCTGACTGACTGATAATCAACGCCGAGCTCAAACGCCTCATCCTAGAAACGTGAAATTTGGGATTTATATTAGTTTTATAGCGTAAACACCCACTAAGAACGGATTTTTGAAAATTTGGCTCCTGAGAGGATGAAACTGGAAAACAAATGTTTTTCTAAAACAACGTATATCTTGAAAACAAAAAACGAAGGGCTTTTGAAATTTGTTATCTGGATTCTTTTTGAAAATTGAGAAAATACGTGTTTCACCATTTTTTAAAAATTTGGTTTCCAGGACCTCGAATGTGGGCTGGAAAATAGGGTTATTTGTTTTTTAAAGTAACAGCTACTCAGAAACTGTAAATGCTAAAGATGTAAAAATTAATAATTAGTATCTTTTCAAAAAATAATGATATGTATACGTGTTTCACCAATTTTTGAAAATTTGGTTTCCAGGACCTCAAATGTGGGGTGGAAAATAGGGTTATTTGTTTTTAAAGTGACAACTACTCAAAAACTGTATATGCTACAGATGTAAAAATTAATATTTAGTATCTATTCAAAAAATAATGATAAACGTGTTTCACCATTTCTTTTAAATTTGGTTTCCAGGACCTCCAATGTGAGGTGAAAAAAACTAAAAAAAAGTGAAAGTTTTAAAATTTGGTATTTGGGATTTTCTAAAAAATTAAAATTATACATGTGTAACCGTATTTAATAAATTCATTTTCTGGGACCTCCGTCCGTCCATCCATCCGTCCGTCCATCCATCCATCCATCCATCCATCCATCCATCCATCCATCCATCCATCCATCCATCCATCCATCCATCCATCCATCCATCCATCCATCCATCCATCCATCCATCCATCCATCCATCCATCCATCCATCCATCCATCCATCCATCCATCCATCCATCCATCCATCCATCCATCCATCCATCCATCCATCCATCCATCCATCCATCCATCCATCCATCCATCCATCCATCCATCCATCCATCCATCCATCCATCCATCCATCCATCCATCCATCCATCCATCCATCCATCCATCCATCCATCCATCCATCCATCCATCCATCCATCCATCCATCCATCCATCCATCCATCCATCCATCCATCCATCCATCCATCCATCCATCCATCCATCCATCCATCCATATATATATCGGGCCTGAAATTTTGGCTTATAAAGCGGGCCGGGCCAAGTGGTCGACGGACCGGACCGAGTTGGGCCGTAAAATATCGCCCCGTGCGGTTCGCTACTGTGGATGCGTATTCTCTTTTCAAGCGAGCGAAACCGCGACGGGAATGCTAGTATCTAAATAAACGTTCAAAAGCTGCGCTGCTGGGAAACGAAGAATTTGATTTTTTGAACGCGCGCTGTATGGATGGATAATCCTTTAGTGATTGAAAATTCGATACTTTAGATCCCATATAATCTTCCGAGGTAAAAATGCCAATTTAAAGAAATAAAAAGATATTTAAATAAAACGTGATAGATTTACTAGAACATAACATCGCTTATTATCGTTAGGGTAAGGGTTAGGGCTAGGATTAGGGCTAGGGTTAGGGTTAGCATCCCACTAGCTACTTCGTTCACCGGCAGTTAAGCAAGGGCATCCAAAATTCGGCAAAAATGCTTTACTCAATTTTTCTCTTTATAAATTTTTGACAGCCCCAACACCTTAACATGAAAGAAACTCTTGCAAAACCACAAATTCATACTACTGCATTGTTTTATTTATTTTCATCTGTCGGAGAAAACGTCATATCACTGAAATAATTCTTACAACAGGGGGGAAATGTCCTACCCTGGAGGAGAAATGTCCTAGGGTCTGTCGTGGGGGAATGTCCGGGGGGATGTCCTAAGGTCTATCGGGGAAGGCGGAATGTCCGGGGGGAATGTCCTACATTCCGATAAACAAATTGATAAAGTTGTTTTGGGGTAAAGTTTAATTCACTTTTGCAAACCTGATTTTGTTTTGTTTCAGTCCTAACTAAAGTAGTTAAATAATTGTAAATAGTTATAACTGCTTAACTAGATCATAAAAGTAGTTATAACTACATGGCAACTACCCAAAAACAAAAGTAGTTATAACTACAGTAGTTGAAACTACAGTAGTTAAAGTGCCCATCTCTTTAATTGATCTTTAACATTAACATCCAATTTAATGATTCTTTCTTTAACAATATTTCGATTCACTGGCATATATTTGATATGCTGAATAATTTTATCTTTATTTGGAAAATTATCAAACAGGAATAACACTATTCCTACAACGATATTTTTATGTAATCTCCATCACCAAAAGGTTTACCATGCGTAGCATTAATTTTGTATACTTCAAAACTGGCAGCTACAAGATTAGATGCACTGTCTGTGAACTTAGTAAAAAAAATTAATTTTAATTTTTTTGCTAAGTATTCTTGCTGCTCTGTTTCACTTTTTTCAAGAAACACTCCATGTTTTGTTTCATAATGACGTTTGACAGATGAGTCCGACAAACAAAACCTCTCGAGCATAGAACACAGAGCCTTCTCTTTTGCGTCCATTACCCCATATTGAGCAAACCACCATTCCTTAAAAACCCTACCACTACCTTCACTTTCAAGTTTCGGCCTTTTTAGATTTTAGTAAGGCATTCCGTAAAATCAAATTTTCTTTATTTATGAAAATAAATGTAAATAGAAATTTTCGGTTCAAGTACGTTAGACGCCACGGAGTTAGCAGAAGTATGCTAGGTGCCTGGAAAAAATATTATTAAAAAAACAAATAATATTTTTTTTTTAAATACCACGTTTTTGTGAACTAAAAAGAAGAAAATAATTTTTCTCTGGACTGTGTGAGAAATGTCTTGATGGAGGCATGCATTAATTGTGGACATTCGTATAACGAACAAGCCATATTTTTTTAAAACTTAAAACGTGGGGCGCCTTTTATTTTTATATTAAAAAAAGCGGGTCTATCCTGTTTAAAAGTTAGCAGATGGTTAGTTTGAGTAAAAGGCGACCAATAGAGGAAATGTATCATGTTTTAGGCATTCACAAAACTGGCACAACCTCTTTTCGCCCTCAATCTGACTGGATGGTCGAACAATTCAATCGAACTATTCAACAACATTTGTCTAAAATGGTCAGCAAAAAACAAGTTGATTAAGATAACACATTCCATTATCAGCGGCGGATCTAAGAACTTTTTAAGGGGAGCCACAAATTTTTTAAGTCCTTTAAAATTTGATTAATGTTGTTAAGAAGCCCGTTGTAAGATATCTTATTTTTTTTAGTCAGGATAACCAAACAAATGAATTGAAATAAAACCATTTGTTTACATTTTTTCTCTTCGTCTCCCTTTCTATTACAACGTTTTTATTAGGTCACTTTCTTGTCTGTTTGTTTGTTCTTTTGACAGTGCGTGAATTTAATACAATGGTGTTTTTTTAAACATCATCCCCGATAGATCATATATTGCCAACTAACGAAAAAAAGTAAAAAAGTTATAATATTTTAAATTCAACGGGCTAAGGTTTGCCACCAAGCGAAAAAACTAAAAATTAAAAATGTAAAAATACTTTTAATCTGAAAACTCAAAGGTTTACAAAATTTCACCCATCAAAAACGAAAAAGTAGAAAATAATTTTTACATCATAAAAAATACATTAAAAAAAACAACTTTTTTTGCGAAAATTTTAGACTTTTTTGTGAAATCAGACCATATTCAACATATGCTCCTGTCTTTTGTGAAGGAACTTTGAATCAAAGTCTGACTTTGAATCAAAGTCTGACGTTTGCAAGTATTGAGGTGTTTTTCAGCAAATCGCCTTGATTGTCAAGCATCTCATTTTTTCTGATAGTGTAGGAAATTTGGCACTTTCCGCCGCCGACATTTTCTTCACTCCGCCGCCCCCGAAATTTCTTGATCGGCGCGCCAATATATATATATATATATATATATATATATATATATATATATATATATATATATATATATATATATATATATATATATATATATATCTATATATATATATATATATATATATATATATATATATATATATATATAATATATATATATAATACTAGCAGGGTTACCGGCGTTGCCCGGGGTTTTTAGAGGTTTTTCTAATGTTAGTCTCTTTTGCTCCCGTTCCCTTCTCCACTTTCCCGTTTTCGTAGCGTTCCCGTTCGCTTTTCCGCTCTCGGTTGTTTTCCAGCTCCCGGTCGCTTTCCCGCTCAGAAGTTTTGTTATCGATTTTGACTCTTGCTCGCGTTTCCTTCCAAGCTTGCTCTCCCGATTCCAGTCGCTTTCCGCGTTCCCGGTCGCTTTCCGCGTTCCCGGTCGCTTTCCGCGTTCCCGGTCGCTTTCCCGTTCCCGGTCGCTTTCCCGTTCCCGGTCGCTTTCCCGTTCCCGGTCGCTTTCCCGTTCTCGGTCGCTTTCCCGTTCCCGATCGCTTTCCCGTTCCCGGTCGCTTTCCCGTTCCCGGTCGCTTTCCCGTCCTGGTCGCTTTCCCGTTCCCGGTCGCTTTCCCGTTCCCGCTCACGCTTGCTCTCCCGTTCCCGGTCATGCTTGCTCTCCCATTCCCGGTCACGGTTGCTCTCCCGTTCCCGTTCACGCTCATTTTCTCTTTTACATTTTTTCATAACTTCTGTTAGCCTATAAAACGTAAAATAGATTTGCTAAGACTATATATATATATGAATGTTTGTGGGTTAGTTTGTCTATTATAGAAACGGGAAAGCGACCCGGAACGGACAGCGAGCGGGAACGGAAAAGCAAGCGTGAGCGGAAATGGGAGAGCAAACGTGAGCGAGAACGGGACAGCGACCGGGAACGGGAAAACGACCGGGAGCGGGAAAGCGACCGGGAGCGGGAAAGCGACCGGCAGCGGGAAAACGACCGAAAACGGGAAAGCGAACAGGAGTGGGAAAGCAGGTGGGAAAGGAAACGGGAGAAAAAGAGACAAACATTAGAAAAACCTCTAAAAAACCTGGGCAACGCCGGGTATCTCCGCTAGTACATACATAAACACACACACAGACACACATACATGCACATACACATACATACATACACACATACATACGCACATGCATATATATATAGTTCTCGCTCGCTCACCCGCTCCGCTCCGCTCATTTTGTGACGGATTTCAAAAATTTTTATTTTATTTCTGATTCCCCTTGACTCTCAAGGTTGTGTGAAAATTTCATTACGATCGGATGAATGGTGTAGCAATGCATAAAGGACATTAACATACAAACATTCATTTTTATATATATAGATATATATAATATATATATATATATATATATATATATATATATATATATATATATATATATATATATATATATATATATATATATATATATATATATATATATATATATATATATATATATATATATATATATATATATATATATATATATATATATATATATATATATATATATATATATATATATATATATATATATAGGTTTTTCTAGTGTTTTTCTCTCTCGCTCAGGTTTCCTTCTCCGGTTGCTTTCCCGCTCTCGTTTGTTTTCCCGTTCTCGGTCGCTTTTCCGTTCCTGGCCGATTTCCCGCTTCCGGTCGCTTTTCCGGTCCCATTTGCTCTCCCGTTCCCGGTCGCTTTCCCGTTCCCGCTCTCGCTTGCTCTCCCGTTCTCGCTCATGCTTGCTCTCTCATTCCCGTTCTCGCACGCGCTCATTTTCTCGTTTTCATTCTTTCCTAACTTCTTTTAGCCCATAAAACATAAAATAGATTTGGCTAAAGCTTGCTTGAAGCTTTCAAACGTTGTTACGTAACCTAAATTTGAATTTTATCACGTAATTACCGATTTTGAATTTTATTACTCACCCCCTAATATATATATATATATATATATATATATATATATATATATATATATATATATATATATATATAGTTCCCGCTCACTCACCCGCTCCGCTTTGCTCATTTTGTGACGGATTTTAAATTTTTTTTCTCTATATTTGATTTCCCTTGACTCTCAAGGTTGTGTGAAAATTTCCACTACGATCGGAGGAATGGTGTAGCAATGCATAAAGGACATACATACATACATACAAACATTCATTTATATTCACTCACTCACAAACATTCATTTATATTCCCTCACTCACTGATTCTGTCACGCTTACGTAATTAGTCGTATAGACGATATCCCATGTCATGGACTCCTAGCTAGATAGCACCTGGACTATTAGCGAGATCTTGGACCATCCCTACTAAGGCCATGCTATTAAGCATATAGCTGTTATAATTATACCTCTACTTGTCAGCTTGCTAAGAATATTTCTATCACGTAAAACTCCATATGCTGCAGAACTGGTAGAATGGATCATATAAGAAGTTTAAGCTGTTCGATTGAAAAGTTAATCTTCCTATGTTCATCTTCTTTACTGTCTTCGAGAATATCCAGTGCATCTTCAAGTGATTTTATGGCCATGCCAATGTATAGCTTTAATGATCCTGATTGAGGATCATCACCCAACGATTTAATCCGAGCCATCAAATATCTCTCAACTAATTTTTCACTACCTGACGCCAGTACTTTCTTTCGCTTTCGAGCAATATTTTTGTCTTTTTTTTATTCTAAGAAATCACTCATTTTGAAATGTAATGAACATATTCTAGAATGTCTTGATGGAATAAAATCTTTGCGAGGATTGGCTCTGATCCATCGGTCAAGGAGTTCCTTGTTGTTCAATTGAAAAGAATAAAATGTTATCTTTTCTCCATCTTCTCCTTCATTGGTGTTGTCTTTGTAACCACTTTTGCAACCAAAAGCCGAACATTTGTTAACCATTATATAAGCAAAACAAGCAGTCACACAATGGAAATAATAGACTCACGGGAGACGTATCGGCAATTTCTAGCGTTATTTACAAAAATGGCTAATTGCGTAGTAATACACTCGCAAACGAAAAAGATTAAAAGTAATTATTTAATTGAAATTTAAAATATTTTAATTATTTTTCAAAAACTATTTAAATTTGTATGCTGCTTATTTTCAAAAGTGTAATTTTTAGTTTTACGATTAATAAGCCTTAATTACATAGATATATTATAGATAGTCTATATATATAAAAATGAATGTTTGTATATATGTATATATGTATGTTAATGTCCTTTATGCATTGCTACACCATTCATCCGATCGTAATGAAATTTTCACACAACCTTGAGAGTCAAGGGGAGTCAAATAAAAAAAAAAAATTGAAATCCGTCACAAAATGAGCGGAGCGGAGCGGGTGAGCGAGCGGGAACTATATATATATGTATGTGCGTATGTATGTGTGTATGTATGTATGTGTATGTGCATGTATGTGTGTCTGTGTGTGTGTTTATGTATGTACTAGCGGAGATACCCGGCGTTGCCCGGGTTTTTTAGAGGTTTTTCTAATGTTTGTCTCTTTCTCTCCCGTTTCCTTTCCCACCTGCTTTCCCACTCCCGTTCGCTTTCCCGTTTTCGGTCGTTTTCCCGCTCCCGGTCGCTTTCCCGCTCCCGGTCGCTTTCCCGCTCCCGGTCGCTTTCCCGCTCCCGGTCGCTTTCCCGCTCCCGGTCGCTTTACCACTCCCGGTCGCTTTCCCGCTCACGTTTGCTCTCCCATTCCCGCTCACGCTTGCTTTTCCGTTCCCGCTCGCTGTCCGTTCCGGGTCGCTTTCCCGTTTCTATAATAGACAAACTAACCCACAAACATTCATATATATATATATATATATATAGTCTTAGCAAATCTATTTTACGTTTTATAGGCTAACAGAAGTTATGAAAGAATGGAAAAGAAAAAATGAGCGTGAACGGGAGAGCAACCGGGAATGGGAGAGCAAGCATGACCGGGTACGGGAGAGCAAGCGTGAGCGGGAACGGGAAAGCGACCGGGAACGGGAAAGCGACCGGGAACGGGAAAGCGACCGGGAACGGGAAAGCGACCGGGAACGGAAAAGCCACCGGGAACGGGAAAGCGACCGGGAACGGGAAAGCGACCGGAAACGGGAAAGCGACCGGGAACGCGGAAAGCGACCGGGAACGCGGAAAGCGGCTGGAATCGGGAGAGCAAGCTTGGAAGGAAACGCGAGCAAGAGAGAAAATCGATAACAAAACTTCTGAGCGGGAAAGCGAACGGGAGCTGGAAAACGACCGAGAGCGGAAAAGCGACCGGCAACGCGACGAAAACGGGAAAGTGGAGAAGGAAACGGGAGCGAGAGAGACAATCATTAGAAAAACCTCTAAAAAACCCCGGGCAACGCCGGGTAACCCCGCTAGTTATATCTATATATATATATATATATTTATATTTATATTTATATATATATATATATATATATATATATATATATATATATATATATATATATATATATATATATTTATATATATATATATATATATATATATATATATATATATATATATATATATATATATATATATAAGAATCTACTAGGAATCGAACCCACGTGTCTACGGCAACACCGCCTCGCCTAAATGCAAGCGCTCTTACCAACTGAGCCACCAACCATCACCAAAAAATGATGGCTAGAAGTCTCAGTCTTTCGGAGCTACTTAACATTAAACTACGACTATGATAGGCTCAGAACTCCTACTTCGGCTCGACTCGACAGCTAGTCTGCTGCCAGATAGGTAATTTTTTGCGAAGTGAAACACAGCGTTGAAATGTTTCAAGAGCCTACAAATAGGATGACTAACTCTCACCACAAGTAACGCAAATATTTATAAGACTCTACTAGGAATCGAACCCACGTGTCTACGGCAACACCGCCTCGCCTAAATGCAAGCGCTCTTACCAACTGAGCTACCGACCATCACCAAAAAATGATGGCTAGAAGTCTCAGTCTTTCGGAGCTACTTAACATTAGACTACGACTATGATAGGCTCAGAACTCCTACTTCGGCTCGACTCGACAGCTAGTCTGCTGCCAGATAGGTAATTTTTTTGCGAAGTGAAACACAGCGTTGAAATGTTTCAAGAGCCTACAAATAGGATGACTAACTGTCACCACAAGTAATATATATATATATATATATATATATATATATATATATATATATATATATATATATATATATATATATATATATATATATATATATATATATATATATATATATATATATATATATATATATATATATATATATATATATATATATATATATATAAGACTCTACTAGGAATCGAACCCACGTGTATATATATATATATATTAATAGTTTTTAAAATTTTACGATTTATAAGCCTTAATTACATAGACATCCTATATCCATGCCTAATTAAAATAATATTTATTTACATTTTACGCCAAAAGAAAATAGATCCGCATCGGAACTATTTCTCAACTCCAGCAGATTTTTATACTTCAAATACTCCTATAAAACATTTTTTCAACCTATATTTGATGAATTTCTCTTTTTAAATATTATTTTTATCACTTTCCTTTCTTTATTTTTTAATTTTTAAAAGTTAGTTGCATGGCCTTAGTAGGTCTAGACGTCAACTTATTTTCACCTGGCTAATAGTCCAGGTGCTATCTATCTAGGAGTCCATACCCATGTGCACGTAAGAATTTATTGCGCGCAGGCGTGTAATAAAGGTTGTTATGCAATTATACATATATATACTCTCAGTGCTAAAGATAAAAAAAGTGGCGCTGCAATCGAAAAATATTATATAATGAGATTTAAAAAAATACGTCATTTTTGACGGGCTATTTCTTACTATAATATATAATGACATTTGAAAAAATTCGTCATTTTTGACGGGCAATCTCTAGTATATATATATTCTTAATTGTTTTGGCCTGGAGCGTAAAAAAGTTATCTACGTCACAGATCAAGGCTCCAATGTTGTCAAGGCGTGCCGCTTCAACGCAGCTGAAAAACTTAGCCACGTAGCACACGGTTTGCACAATCTCATCACCGTTGATGGAGTCGGTAAATGCACTCCTATTTAATATCTCATCGTTAAAGTAAAGGACGTCACAAAGACTTTTACGTACAAAACGTCGTTGCTTCGGAATGAAACCATTGATATGGCTCATGAGCAACTTGTTTCAGAACTTGAAGAAACTCTAGAAACAGTTAATAACCAACAGTCTAGCATGATTTCTAGAAAAAACAAAGATGATGTTCCAGCTTTGATCGATTCAGAAACAGATGTAATGGGACGAGACTCAGAAAAAAATCATCAGAATATGGTAACTTTGAAGAAAGATTGCCCTACCAGATGGAATTGTCTACTCATGATGCGGTACAGCCTTATTAAAAATCAGCAACTTATGGAAAGGTGTCTCAGTCGTTTACGTTTTTTTGATAAAATGCTGAGCAATGAGGAATGGAAAACGATTGATAATTTGGTCCAATTTCTCAAATTATTTCAAACGGCTACTGAGGTATTAAGTGGTTCCAAATATTCGACAATTAGCCTTGTTTTATTGTTCAAGTCTGAAATTACAGGGGTCCTGACAGATTTAGCAACAGACAGCATTATTGTAAAATCTATGAAACACAACATGCGGATGGCTCTAGATCATAGACTTCCAGTAACAGATTTACATGTAATCGCAGCAATGCCTGACCCATCTCAACGTGCTTTGACCACTGTCCAAAAAGATCTTAAAGACCAAAACATAACGGCTGTAGAATTTGTTGAGCAAGCAGTACAAAAATACGTTGGTGATTTGGAGAAAGGCCAAGACGATCAAGCGTTGAAACAGCTGAAAAAATCCCATGGAAACGAGCAAATATGATATGCTCGTAAAGCAAGCAAGTTCAGCGACGTTGTCATTAGAACGCAACATTCAGTAGTATAGATGTTTAACTGTATCTCCAAATGACCTGCTGGCTTGGGGGGAATACGCAGAATAAAACTTATCCAGAACTTTCAGAGCTTGCCAAAATTATTTTAGCTATTCCAGCTACAAGTGCGCGTCGGAGCGCATTTTTCCAACTACGGGTTTAATGGTTAATTCCAAGCGCAGTGCCATGGCACCATTATCCGTTGATAAGATAGTTTTTGTACACGAAAATTCACACTTTTTGACCAACTAACATGAATTTAATTTGATTTGTCAACTCTATTTTTTTAGTTAAAAGTTGAACTAGTACGTCTGTTTAATTTTTTCTTTATTTCATGTCATTATCGTTTAATACAAAAAAATCATCAAAAACGCCGCCGACGCCGCCGCCGTGAAAAACAGGCGCCGCCGCCGCCGATCGAGACAGACCGGTGCGCCGCCGCCGACGATTTGACGTCGGCGTACACCTCTACTGTAGACAAGTCACTTCCAATCTTCATAGAAAGAACTACTTCCGATATGGTACTTTCTACCGTGAAAGTATAAAAAAATAGAACATACTAATCCAGATGTCTTTTAGCGATTTGTGTGTGGCCAACTTGTTTTTAAAAACCGTGTTGGCTCTTCTTTCAACGCTGTTGCACCAGAAATGAAACTAGAGCAGTCCATACAGAAAGCGTCCAAAAGCTAGGGTAGAATTGTTGGCAATACACGGAAATGCTGTTGTTGCTGACTGGCAGCTTATTTTTCATGAAATTTTGCTGATTTCCCACAACCTGAGAAAGATGACAAAAGACAAGTCAATGAACCACAGTAAATCTACACAGGTACTGCATGATTTTATAGGTCGAAAAACAAAGTATCTTAACAAAAATGTGGCACAACTGCTTGACGTCGTATGCAGCAAGGAAAATCCGTTCATTATTCAATCGCCTAAAATCAAGTTGCATAACTTCATCACTAAGCAGATAGCTCATGATGAAGTGTCTCTGCGTCTTTGCCAGGCACTTAGGAACAAAGAAAGCTGCTTTAAAGAGTTTTACAAAGAACGTTTCCTGGATAAAACAAAAAACTGTCGGCTACAATTTCCCTAAAAAACCTGCCTAAATGGACTATAAGCCACCGACAACAACCACAGATTCTGTTACTCCTTATTCACAGAAGGTATTAGCTGCAGCTCAGTGCAACATCGATATCTTGATTCAACGTGGTATGCCAATGGCAGAAATCTACTCTTATGATAGTTTACCAGATTCAATCATTTTCGACGGTAATTTTGCATCAAAACCAAAAAAAGTAAACTCATGAATGAAATTAAAAAACTATTAGTGCCTGAAGAACTGGTTTTTCAACATGGGGATGCAGTTGTTATAGTTAATTTCATGTCGAAAATTTGCTCGTTTCCATGAGTTCATAAAATCACAGGCCGTGTAGAAGAAACGGATGATTGACTATTGCTTCATTGTGCCTTAGAGGTGACTCGAGGCAGCAAGCGGCTTTTGATTATATCAAATGACACAGATACACTAGTAAAGCTACTGCAATTTATCAACGACTGGCGACACCTTGGACTGCTTGAATTGTGGATGGAATTTGGATCTGAGGAACATAAGCGACATTTACCTATCCATATTCTTGCTGATAGACTTGGCATTCTTGTAAAAGTGCATGTGCTGACTGGAGATGATGCTCTCAGCAAAATTGGAACCAAACATGCTGTATTCACGTGTGAGCCTCAAAGATACCTGTGTAGTAACTGCCTACCATAGACAAAAAAGAATTAATATATATATATCACTGTTTCCGCTTTTATCGAGTTCACACTGTCAACTTGGCAATTTCATTCATTCCAAATAAATTACAACTTTTATCTTTCAGAAGCAAAAGAAGTCAACCTTTGTACACACTTCATTGGTTACCCCGACTTTGAACAATTATGGAGTCACAAGCAGCATCAGTAACAATTAAACCGATTGCCTTCAACCCAGCCGAGGCACTGGCTTGGTTCAAGATAATAGAAGCGCAGTTTGCCCTCTCGAACATAACGGTTAGTTCTACTCGTTTTAATCATGCATTCTCAGCTTTACCTGGTTTGGTGGTCATGTGCCTTGATGTTGACACTATTGAGGCAATGGACTACGATAAACTGAAGATCGAAGTTTTAGAACAGACCATGCCAAACAGAGCTGAATTCTTTGACCAGTTCTTGCAGAGCAGCCCGTTAGCAGGCAGCGCAACAAGTCGGAGCATCTGAAGAGACGGTTCGACACAAATTCCAGAAATCGCTGCCTGCGCATGTAGCTCTGATGCTTGCAACACAGAAATCTTCATCCCTGGAGGAGATTGGAAGACTGGCAGATGAACTGATTGCTATTTCGCCAGTACAACACACTCAGGAAGTCCGGGAATCCTCACTGGACGTTGATGTCATCAGGAGACCCACCAAAACAACCACCTCTCTGGAGCCGTTTACGCCCGATCAACGACCAAATGTCTGTCGAGCACACATTTATTTTTGGCCAGAAGCAAAATCCTGTCGTCCGTGGTGCTTATGGCCAGACAAACGTGGGGCTCGAATTACCCGATCCCGAAATTCGTCCCCGATGTCTCGAAAAACAAGTCTCAGAAAACTGAAAGGGGCCGTTTCGGTTGCGACTATCGACGGCACCCCCACATTTCGCATTCTACACAACGGTCAACACCACACGCCATCAATTTAAGTTCTTGATTGATACCGGATCAGCGGTGTCAATAATACCCCCAGCAGCGTTGTCAAAAATTTCAGTTCCTATTCATAAGACTAATATCAGATTAAACACAGCTAACGGCATGCCTCTAGAGGTTCGCGGAGAAGTGACACTGACGGTTAGTTGCCAAGATCTCAGAAGAGAATTTACATGGACATTCATAGTGGCCGTTACCACACAACCAATACTAGGGGCGGATTTTTTTACACATCACCATCTACTAGTTGATTGCCGCAGTCGTCAACTTCTGCACACAAAAACGTCCCTCTCGACAGCCATGATAACAGCGGTTACCATTGCCCCAATGTTTGACTGTCCTGTGAACATTCCTTCACCTGTTAAGTCGTTATTAGACCGTCACACTGCCTTGGTTGGTCCTTGGCAGATCATTCACAATTTGCCTTCATCAATGACTCAACACACAATTGAACTAATGTCAAAAAAACCAATCTCTTCTCGTTTTCGACAGCTCCCACCTGACAAGTTTGAGGCCGCTAAGCAAGAATTTGCAATTTTGTTGAAAGCTGGAATTGTTCGTCAATCTAATAGCTCCTATTCCAGAAAATTAGATTTTGTTAAAGCATATTACAACATCTCAATCCATCCTGACCATGTTTCCAAAACAGCAGTGTCAACTCCTTTTGGTTTGTTTGAATTCACTCGCATGCCATTTGGTCTCAGAAATGCAACGAAAAAATTTTAAAGATTTATGGATACAATTTTTCAGGAATTGTCATCTGTTTGTGTATACATTGATGACATTTTGTAGCCTCAACCAGTGACCATGAGCATTTAGACCATCTTAAAACAATTTTTCAGCGACTGGAAGAAAACAATCTGCGAATCAACATCAATAAGTGTGTATTTGCTCAGAAATCTGTGGTATTTTTAGGACATAAACTTTCTTCGACCGGAGTATCACCACCCGAAAATAACACACAAGCCATCATCAACTTTCCAAAACCAAAAGACTATGCCGGTTTGAGACGTTTTATTGGCATGGTTGGATATTATAGAACGTTCATTCCTCATTTTGCCCAGATATCTGCTCCCTTATACACACTTTTGGGTAGCACTAATCAACGTAATCATCAGTTAACGTGGGGCATTTTTCAGTGCAAAGCTTTTGAAGATATTAAATCAGCTCTTGCAGGTTCGGCCGACCTTTATTACATTAGCAAGTCTAGTAACCTATACTACCTCGTTGCAGATGCATTTTCTTCTGCCATAGGTGCAGCCCTCCATCAAGTTGTTAATGGCAAGCCACAACCTATTGCTTTCTATTCTAAGAAATTGTCTAAAACAGAATTGGTATATTCTACATTTGACAGGGAACTTTTGGCTGCGTATTTAGCTGTCATTCATTTCAAACACATTATTAAAGGCAGAGAACTTCATTTGTTTACAGACCACAAACCCTTATGACAAGCTTTCCAATCCAGCAGAGACCAGAAGACCCACATGCAACAAAGACGCTTTTCTATCATATCTGAATACATCACTGAAATGCACTACATCAAAGGAGCTGAAAACGTAGTTGCGGATGCCGTTCAGTGCACTGCAACTTGAACACCCAGATTTAGCAAGTATTGCCAAAGCACAGACTGAAGATTCAAAAGTACAGAAATGCAAGGACATTCTCACATCTCAACTTTCTGCAAATTTGTCAATCCTTTGCGAAACAAGTTCTATTTATCCCCGGCCATTTGTTCCCCAAGCCCAACGAAAGTCAATGTTTAGACACCTTCACAATATGGCACATCCAGGTATACGTGGATCTACCAATTTAATTGCAGCAAGGTATTTTTGGCCTAAAATGAAAGGGGACATTAAACAATGGGTCAACAACTGCTTAGATTGTCAAAAAGCAAAAATTAATTGTCACAACAAAAGCATCCCAGAACAGCCTATTTACCCATTTAATGATCGGTTTCAAACAGTTCACATGGATATAGTGGGGCCTTTGAAACCTTCAAAACACTTGGTTCTGCATACACCTTCAGTCTAATGGCATGATCGAACGATTCCACAGAACACTCAAAACAGCACTTATGGCTCGCAATGAAGAATGGCTCATTGCACTGCCAGTGGTCTGCTTGGCGTTAAGAGCTTTACCTACCGAACATGGGTATTCGCCATTCACTGCCATGACCGCTCGGACATTTTGATGCCACATGTTTTCTTTCACAAAAACACTTCTACTGCGAAAGAACAAATTAAAGCAATCCAGCAACTCAACAAGCACATGCGGCAACTTGACTTTACCTTTTTGTCCGAAGGAATTCACCATAATCGAACTATCCGCCCATATTCTAACACCTTACAACCTGGACATTACGTGTGGCTACGAATTGACAGAGTTTGACAATCTTTAGAAACCCCTTACCAAGGCCCCTATAAAGTTCTTGCAATTAAACAAAACATTGTAAAGATTGAGCTACCTGACGGATCTACTAGTTGTGTTTCATTGGATCGTGTCAAACCTGCTAAACTGCCAGTTTTAACGTCAACACCGGACACAAACACTCCTACAATGCCCCTTTTTGACCAGCCAGCCAGTACATCTACAGCTAATTCTTCCAACAATCTACCACGCACAAGATCAGGAAGACGAGTACAATTCAAACAACACCAGTATTTCATCTACTACTAACTCCGTCTCCTTAGGGAGGAACTACTGTAGTAACTGCCTACCATAGACAAAAAATAATTAATGTAAATCACTGTTTCCGCTTTTATCGAGTTCACACTGTCAACTTGGCAATTTCATTCATTCCAAATAAATTATAACTTTTATCTTTCAGAAGCAAAAGAAGTCAACCTTTGTACACACTTCACCTGAACAATTTTACTGAGTCTCCTGAATTGAGTGATGAATCATTTAAGTCGGCTGAAAAATATCTCGTTCGTGTTTGGATTAAAGCAGGACGCATGACTTCGTGTCAAACATTTGAACAGGCACGATTTGAAAGTCATATTAATAGTGGTAGAAGGTAACGCGGAAAAGTTGCACAGGATTTTCCCTCTAGCAAAAAACCCAGTCGGACTGCGACAGTACTGCGTTCGTGTGCCGCCTTATATAACAAAATCTGATAACGTGATCACAATCCGTCTATCTGATTCGCCGACTAAAAATCAATATCAATTAATATTAAACAGGCTGATGTAAACACGCAATTATCTACCTAAATATCGATCGCGAGTGTATCAAATTTTTATAGACTATAAAGATATACCTAATCTTAATTAAGTCCATGAAATTTTTATCGAGAATTAATCGGTAAAACTGTCGCTACAACAAGAAACGTACGTAGACCCCATAGCCGAATTTATTTTAAACTATGGTTGGCTTAGCAAAAAATTTGGCTGATATCCGGCTTAGCCGAATTCACATGATTATTAAAAATTCCGGCTGAAAATAGGAATAATTCGGCTAAAATGTGGCTGAGTTTTAAAAAATGAACGAAACAAGTTTATCAACTAAGGGTTTTTTCAGTAACATTAATAATAGAAAATTATTGCACTCTAATGTCAAAATTGTCATGAATAAATGTCACACGGTGCAATTTTTTGCAGACAAACTAGATCGCTTGCTGTTAGCAACCAGGCCATTAATCGAAAACATGCATTCCACTGGAACTGATGTTGCTGATGCTGGTAATTGCAATTTGGCCAATTGTGATAAAAGTGGGAAAGAAACCACTGCTTTTTTCCAAAAGGTCAATACTTCCTCGCCATTATCACAGCTCTTTGATGTCAAGTAGCTTGCGGGTTTATAGGTAAATATTGGTAAATATTTAGAATAGTTAATTAAATATTTTATATTTACAACATTTATTTGTCTATGAACAAGTTTGTAAATTAAATTTGAATTTATTTCGCGCTGTGAAATAACTCGGCGGCTGGATCGAATCGCACTTTATGGCGGCGATTTAAGCTAGCCGAAAATTTTCGGCGGATTTTTGGCGTAATTGAAATGTTTGGCGGATTTGGGTCAATAGCGGCGGCTAGGAGGTCTAAACGTACGCCTGTTAAATCTTTATTATTCTAATTAATTGATAATAATTATAATCTAACTATTGTGGTTGCTAAACACTTATTAGATATTTTGTTGATTATAATTATTAATGAATTTATATAAGCTTTTGTTCTTATGAGATGACTAAGTAGGAAATAGAATAAAACTTATATATATATATATATATATATATATATATATATATATATATATATATATATATATACATATTTATATATATATTCTTTAATGCACGCTCCGTTAAATATTACTGCCCATTTGGCATTAATTAATTTTCTTGCCAAATTCTCAACGTTGCGAAACGCAGGAGAAAAACGAATATTATCGGGTTTGTCAGTCATTTTAATTCAGAGGCTGACTGCAGTTTCGGAAGAAATCCATCATCAGAGCCGAAAAATAAAACAACTTAAAACAGAAATCAGAACAGAAAATCAGCAAACTGACACAAGCGAATGAAAATATACAAACTTCGTAAGGTGAATTAGGCCAGGTAAAGATAATAAGTATGATGGTAAGGTAAGGTGAAAACAATTATGAATAAGATAGAATTTTATTAAAAGTTGATTTATTATTATTAGGATAAAAAATAAAGTATTAAAGTGAATATAGGAATAGTTGAGAATTTGGCAAGAAAATTAATTAATGCCAAATGGGCAGTAATATTTAACGGAGCGTGCATTAAAGAAAATATAACGCCAAATTATGTTCATAATATATATATATATATATATATATATATATATATATATATATATATATATATATATATATATATATATATATATATATATATATATATATATATATATATATATATATATATATATATATATACATATATATACACCGTTTTTCCAATTCTTTTTAAAATCTTCCCTGGTATCCATCTGGGATGGTTTGGATTTGTATAATCTCTAGCGTACACCGCATCTTGTTCTTTAAAAACTCTCGGTCTTGCCCCATTCCTTTTGTCAAACTGTCCCTTCATGCAAGATTTTTTTTCTGAATACTTTTCGTCTTTTTTAGTACTTAGTTGTAAGTCTGATTGTGGTGTTCTAATTTGTCTCCCCAAAAATATTCTGCGGGAGATTTTTGATGTGGACTAGATGGGCATGGTGTAGATCTATAACACAATAAAAACTTTTGCACCAATTTCTCGGTAATTCCCTCACCTTTTAGTTTTTGTATTCTTTCAAATTCCATAGAAGTATGTTCCGTTATCTGATACCAATGTTTTGGGAAATCCATACCGAGCAAACATTCTGTTCAGCTCGCGAATTGTCGTTGTTGAGGTAGCCGCACTCATTTGTATTGTTTCTGGCCATTTTGAATATGCGTCCACAACAACCAGAAACATTGAGCTCTCCATTGGTCCCGCAAAATCAATGTAAATTCTCTTCCAGGCCTGTGATGGTTCAGGCCATGGTGACAACGTGTTTTTTATAGGCATTTTAGCTGCTTTTTGACATGCATCACAGGTTTTCACCATACTTTCAATATCTCTATCGATTCCATGCCAATACACCGACTGTCTGGCCAGTATTTTCATTCTCGTAATTCCTGGATGACCCTGATGTAGCATCCTCAATATACGCTGTTGCAGTTTTTTTGGAATTACTGCTCTTACACCCATAAATAGAATGCCATCATGAAAAGTCAAATCAGTTGCTTTACTTTGGAATGCATTCCAGTTTGATCCAGGTTTAACTTTTGGCCAAAATCCCTTTTTAATGATCTCACTTAACTCTCTGAGTTCAGAGTCTTCTTCTGTCATAATTTGAATATCTTTCTTACTAACAGGTAATTGTCTCATCGTATCCTCTTGTATCATTGTGATTGTCTTCGTTTACACCTGCTATTATCAAATCCTCATTTCCTGTTGTTTTTTTGGAATCAATGAGTCTTGATAAGGCATCAGCTTGACCAAAATTTGCTGTTCGTCGATATTCGATCTCAAAATCATAACCTAAGAGTATCAGTAGTCTGTTTGCAGCGTGTGTAGATACTCCTTTTTTTTGAACCAAATACTGACAAGAGAGGCTTGTGATCGCTCAATAGCGTAAACTGCCTTCCATAAACAAATCTATGGAATTTTCTTACTGCAAAAACTAGGGCTAAAGCTTCTTTTTCTATTTGGCCGTAATTCTTTTCTGCTTGGGTCAGCGCACGGCCTGCATGAGCGACTGCTTTTTCTGTTCCATTAAGAAATCGGTGTGAAATCACTGCTCCAATTCCGTATTCACATGCATCAGCAGCTATTACGATGTCGCTTTTGAGATCATAATGCGTCAGCAATAAATTTGATTGTAACACCTTCTTAAGACTTGTGAAAGATTCAAACTTCTCATTTTTTCCAAGTCATCTAGTGGGCCTCTCATTTGTCTCATCTTTGGTACAAAAACAGAATAGTAACTAACCATACCCAAAAACGATTTTAACTGTTTTCTGTCTTTTGGTGGGGGCATTTCTACAATTGCAGTTATTTTTTCTGGGTCTGGTTTTCGGCCTTCTTTGCTGATAATATGACCTAGAACTTTAATCTCTTTCTTGGCAAAAGAGCACTTGTCCATCTTGATAGTTCAAAAACATTCATATTGTGTTCTTCCAATGTTGTGCCGGTCACAATTACATCGTCCAGGTAAGCTGCACAACCTTTTAACCCTGAAGTTAAATTATCCATTGTTTCCTGGAAAATACCTGGTGCACTTTTTACTCCAAAGGGAAGTCTCTGGTACTGATATAGACCTTTAGGAGTGTTGATCGTAACGAGTTCTTTTGATGATTCGTCCATTTCCAACTGTAGATATGCATCAGCAAAATCTACTTGAGTAAACCAAGCTCCTTGGTTTAATTTTGAAAAAATTTCCTCCGGTGTTGGAAGTGGATGTTGGTGCATCTCAAGTGCGTCTTTAAAGCCTATTTTAAAATCAGCACAGATGCGCACCGTTCCGCTTTTCTTTGGAACAACCACAGTCGGTGCCGCCCAGTGACTGTATTCAACTCTTTTAAGAACTCCTTCATTGACTAGTCTTTCAAGTTCCCTAATGGTTATTTCTTCGTAAGCAAAAGGTATTTTTCGTGGTCTGCAAAATTTTGGCTGAGACTCTTGCCTTCTCTTTACTGCAATGGCCCAATTCTTCTTTGAAAACATTTGGAAACTCTGTTTGTAAACGAACAGCTAAACTGTTTTCTTCCTGCGAAGGCTTTTCTGCAACAGAACAACAGATTGCATAAAACGCTTTTATCATTGGTGGAAGTTGATCCATCCATTCAATTCCTAGGAGTTGTGTTGTATTTTTGGCCACAAAACAGCGTCCATTGCCTGTGAATCCTGCGCACGAAAATTTGGTTTGAAATTCACCTAGTACTTGAATTTCAGTACCGTTTGTAGCACCAATTTTTGTTGTTGCCTTATCTAGCCTTGGTGAACCAATCTTCACCCAAGTTTTTGTACTGATGATTGTGACATCGGCTCCGGAGTCCAGTTGCATCCTAATTTCGACATCACCAAATTTCAACGTGGTGTATCTTCTATTGGCTGCTATAACTGTTCGCTTGTCTATACGACAGACTTGGACTCCTCCTTACGCTTGGACTTCTCTTTCTACTGAAAAGTCTTTTGGGACTTTTATCATAAGTTCTGCAGTTGGCAGCAAAATGTCTCGGTTTTCCACAGCGAAAACAAACATTTTTGTTTACGGGTAAGCCCCGGATTTCTTGGCTGGAAGAATTTTTAGGTGATCTTTCTGAATAGTGATTGACCTTACTAACTAAGGTTTCTGAAATCATCATTTGTTCGGTATGTAACAGTTTTATCCGTTCACATTCTTCAATAAGCTCTTCCATTGAGCACTCTTGTTCTACCCTGAGCAGTAATTTGTGCTTAATGTTTAAATATTTCGGATCCTTCAATCCCCATATAAAATGTAAGCACATACTGGCTTCTTTTGCGAAATTTTCCCATTGTGCTTCGTTGCACAGCCTGTTCACCCTTGTGCCGAATGCCCTGAAAGTCTCTGAGTCCCTTATTTGGACGTTTTCAAAATCAAACCGTCTTTGATGAATGCTTTTTTATTACAAAACAGTTTTTCTAGCCAAGCTTTTGTCTCCTCATAGCTTAGATTCTTGATTGTTCTCGGCAATATACTACCCTTAAGTAGCGTGTATTCGTTTTGTTGATGCTTCCCGGTCAGAGTTGCTCTTTTTTCTGAATCGCTCATTGATTCGCCTCCGACTGACTGAACAGCTTCTTCAAATCGCTCAATCCAATCAGTGAATGTAAGGCCTTGATCTGGATTGTAAACAAATTGCTCAATTCGTTTGTAGAGGTCTGGTCTTACTTCGACGGATCTATTGTAGTGCATCATTGAGATTAACTGAAGAAATCTTTTTTCAGTTTCTTCTTTTTCAATTCTCTTTTCTTCTTTTTCTCGAGCCTCTTTTTCAAGTTTTTCTCGAGCTTCTCTCTCAAGTTTCTCTTCTTTTTCAATTCTCTTTTCTTTAATTTCTCGAGCCTCTTTTTCAAGTTTTTCTTCTTTTTGTTGAGTCAACTGCTCTCGGAGAAGATCCATATGCTGTTGCTGTTGTTGCATCAATGCGATGAGTTGGTTATTGATGTCCATTTTAGCTTCGTGGGTTTTGTGTTTATCCTCGTCGTCAATTGTTATATCTTTATTATTCTAATTAAATGATAATAATTATAATCTAACTATTGTGGTTGCTAAACAATTATTAGATATTTTGTTGATTATTAATAAATTTATAGAAGCTTTTGTTCTTATGAGATGACTAAATAGGAAATAGAATAAAACTTATATATATATATATATATATATATACATATACATATATATATATATACTTATATATACAAACATATTCCCTACTATAAAAGCGCAATGATGTAATATGTATGTCACCCGATTGGCATCTGCAGGTTTGAAAAAACTCACGTTGATAGATTATGAGAAGCTGAACACAATTTGTTAAGCCACTTTATGTTAAAAATGTTTAAATAAAAAGTTATTAGCCGCGAAAGTTTAACGCTTTGCGGATATATATAACGCATCGTACGTCATCACTAAATATAAACAAGTTGAAAATAAATAAAGTAAACGGTTGGCGTTTTTCATTCTCCGCCATTGAAGGTTGGTTTTATCGGGGGGTTTTCCCATTATCAGCCATTGAATGTGGTTTTTTTCATAGGCGGATTTTCAATATCAGCCATTAAATGTTTTTTTAAAGAGTGTTTATTAGTAAGGGGGTTTTTTCATTATTTGCCAATATTACTTTTTTCTGCTTTTTTCGTTGGCGGTTTTTTCAATATCAGCGATTAAAAGTTGTTTTTTTGTAAGTCGTTTCTGTATAAGCCATTAAAGGTTGGTTTTTAAGAAGGCCGGTCCAAAACGTGCTCAATCATTTGCACCTGGCTGAAAAACTTCACACGCTTTTAAATTGGTTTTTCGTAGGTGGGTTTTTTTATTATCAGCCATTAAATGTTGGGTTTTTTCGTTGGGGGTTTTTTCAATAACTGCTATTGAAGGTTGTTTTTCATAGGCGGTTTTTTCATTATCAACCATTTAAGGTTGAGTTTTTCGCAGGCGGTTATTTCCAAAACCATCCAATATAGTTTTTTTGTAGGTGCTTTTTTCACTATCACCCAATAAATGTGTTTTTTTTCGTTGGCTGTTTTTCCCAATATATCCCATTAAAGATTTTTTTTTCGTAGGTAGTTTTTCCAAAATCATCCAATCAAAGAGAAGACCATTCCAAAACGTTTTCAATTAAAAAATCATTTGCTACTGGCTAAAATAGTCACACGCTTCGTTTGCGAAGCGTGCGTAAAGCAAAAATGTTGTTTTTGAGCTTATAGTGCGATTTGAATGCGACTACCTTTTATTAATATGTAAAAACTCACACGCTTCGCGAAGCGTGCGTCAAGTGCTGGTATATATATAACAACGCGAATTAATAAATGCGGTAGTTTACATGCGCTCTGATTGGCTCGCTTAAAACCATACCATATTCGATAAACAGAAGATACTAAATCGGGTTTCACTAAATACTAAACAGTATCACTAGAAATAAAATAAATATACTTAATATTCGGCACAAAAAGAAATGGGGGGGTCCAGCACTGACAGACCGTAATAATTTATTAAGTGAAAACTGATTTAGCCTAGCTCTTATTCAATGTCTCCGTCTAAACCTAAATATTTCTGATTTTTAACTCTTCCCTTTCAACTTTTATAATATTTAATTTTTTGTTTAACATAGGGTTCTTGATGGCTTTTTATAGCTGAAACTAGCCAGTTAACCCTGATCGTTTTATTATTATTCATCAATTTTAACCAATAAATTCTTCAATTATATGTCTCGCCGCTTTAAATGAATGAAAAAGGCTTTAAAAACTTGTTATGAAAGATGACCAACGTCAAGTGGTCAATTGTGTTCAATAGAGCCTGTTTGAATATATATATATATATATATATATATATATATATATATATATATATATATATATATATATATATACCTCAAACTTTTTGACCTTGTAATTGCCAACAATAGAACCCGGAAAAAGATGATATCCTACAGCAAACCAACTTGGTATACCAATTTAAATGTCCGTAGCCACACAGTAAGGTGGAACAATATATTGGTCATACCAGAACTAAACTGTCTCGTAGGTTAACAATGCATCTGCGATCCGGCAGTATTTGACAGCATTTTGAAACAATACATCATCGAAAACTCACACGTGAAGTTCTTGTTGCTAATTCGAATATTGTTGTTAAAGAATACGATCCTCTTCGACTTAAAATAAAAGAAGCTCTTTATATTCAGAAACTCTGCCCTTCAATTAATAAACAATTTGAAAAGTTTTCTACAACTCTTAGATTATTTGGATTCAGTGAGGACATTGCTTCACGACCGAATTTTGAAAAGAGTAACAATGTTTTGACTGCCTCTGACAATGTTGACACTTTGATTTACGGAAATAGCATGGGTCCTATTGATATTTTAAATGGTCATCTTCTCGATACCTTTTCTAACGCGACTCTTGATGTTTCCAATGTTAATGAATTCCACGACATCGGTAACTGCTGCTCTGTTGATCTGGTTCAATCACTTGATAATTTTCTTGAGACTGATTCACCTGATGAGTTTCAGCTTAATCATAAGTGTGATTTGTATAAAACAAACATTCCTGACGTTTTGGACGCATGCTCTTTTTCGCAATATTTCGATACCACGCAAGATCCGTCATCTAAAGATACTTTGGAAAATATCCTCACAGAAAGTCCTTGTTCTTTCACGACCGTTGTTGATGACTTGGATCAACCTGTTAGTCCTGATGATACCGCGCGCACCTGTTTCGAAGAAGAATGTCCGATTGATGACAATTGTTCGTACTCATCCAGTTCCTTCCTCCATTTACTTTCAAACGAGAACATCACTGTTCGACGAAAGCGGAGATATTCTTGATTTTATTTATTTAAATATCTTATGTAATTTCGACTTAATTTAATCATTTATTATCATAATACTTGCTTTTTTTATTATTATTATTATTACTGCTACTATTATTTTATCCTTTAATTAAACGTTTTTAATTATACTTATTTTATCCTCATAACTCCAGTTTATTTTATGTATGTTAATTTAATTACATTGTCTAAATTTGATTATTTTTATTAATATCCTTCTATTGAGATAATTCCTTGAGGATATTAGTTTATTTGTATATTTAGTTATTACATGTTTTCTTATCTTTTGCCTCCTTTTACGCGATCGTATTTACAGACTCTGAAGATGGCGAAAGCCGAAACGGCCCGTAAGTCTGAAATAAAGAAAGTTTTAAATTTTAATACTTTTCTTAATACGTGTTGCAGTAAACAAAAAACGTTGTTCCGAAATATTGAGAAAGTATCTATAAAACTCATAGCGGCTAAATGGAGACTTATTTTTACTCGAGCTTGTCTTAAAGAATATATATATATATATATATATATATATATATATATCATTGAGTTTTATTTCATCCATGCTGAATTTGGATAAGAAAATTATTAATTTGCGAAGTATTGAAAATATCTGTATTTCATAAAAATGACAACATTTTATCAACCAATGTCGTTGGCAGAACTGAACACAAAATTATTAGACATCTTGCACCTTTTCCGACGGGATATCTGGGCTTGGGACAGCAAGAAAGAACTGCGTCGTGAAGGACATTTACGACTGGATCAAGAGCATCTTCACAGGAAACTGACGCTTTTTCTTCAAACTCTTGCTTCAATAATTTTAGTTTATCAAAAGTGTTGATTTTGTTGAGACCAGATCGCTCCCAGTTTATTTCTTTTTCAATTTCCTCGCAGAGTTCTTTATATCTTGCGTCAATAATTGACGTATGTAGACCAGCTGTGGAAATATGTAAAATTTTGAATTACGTTACATAGTTGTTTTTATTTTGATCACTCAGTGATGACGTTAAATTAATTTCTGCTTTTTTGATCAATAACACTGGACAACAAAGATTTTGGTGTCTAGGAAATAAACATCGTCAAAATATATAGAATTGGATGTCTGTATGTTTGTGTGTCCTTTATTCATACGATCATAATAAAATGTTCACACATCCATGAAATTGAATAGAGGAAGGTTTCTGTGAAAAAAATTGAGGTCGGTCACAAAGTGAGCGGGAGTGGGATAGCGAGCGGAAACGGGAACGGGAAAGCGAGCGAGAGCGGGAACTGAAAAGCGACGAAGAGCGGAAGAACGAGCTGGAAAAGGAATGGAAGCGGGAGAGCAAAAAGGATCAGAAGAGCAAGCGGGAACGGGAAAGCGACCGGGAACCGGAAAGCGACCGAGAACGGGAAAATTACCGGGAACGAAAAAGAACTGGAAAGCAACCGGAAACGGGAGAATGATCGGGAATGGGAAAGCAGGCGGGAGCAAAAAAGTGACTGGGAGCGTGAAATCGACCGGGAACGAGAAAACAAGTGGGAACGGGAAAGTGACCTGAACTCAAATATGATCTTCCTTTTGACCTATCAGTTCAAATTGGTAAGTTATTGTACATTCTAGGCTTGCATCTAGGGCCGTACTTCTATAAGTCTATGTGTGAGAATGTGAGTCTAGGTCAAGTGATGGGCAAAAGTTTACTAACAGTCACTAACTAATAGTTTAAATATTTTTTTAATTAAAAGCAAAGTTTAACTAAGTCAAAAAAGTTTAGTTGAAGTGATAGTTTAACTACTATTTTTTATTTGATAACTAAAAAATTTAATTAAAAAAATTTAGTTGCTTTAAAAAAATCCAAATAACACTTTATGTTTATCATTTCTTGGGTTTAAGTTTTGTTTACAATCTTTTCCTTTTCAATTCTCGGACCTCACTGTGTTGTAGTTTAGAGAATAGTACATAGACTAGTAATAGTAAAAACGTGTTTTAAAGAAATCAAGCTTAAAGATTACAGTCAGGACAGTAAAATTTCAGTGCAAGATGCCAAATTTGTCCTAATAGGCGCGTCTTCGGCAACGTTGAACGTTTTTTTCAGCGCTGCTGGACAAGTCGTGACAGCTCAAAGATGCAAGATGGCTATGAAACAATTAATATACTGATTTTTCTGTGGTCAAGGTCAAAGTCCTAAATTTATTTCAATTCACAAGTTATAGGATAGATATGGTCGTTCGTTTAAAAATAAAAATTTAATATGCAGTTTTGTTGGAAATAAAATTTCAAACACTGAATCATTCTACTCTTTGATCATGTTATTAAATGATTATAAATTTAGAAACAAAATTTCAAGCAGTGAAACATTCTACTCTATAATCATGTTATTAGTTAAGTGAAAGAACCAAAATGACCGATATTTGTATAAAAAACAAAAGAGTTAAGAAATAGTTGGAAAAAGTTTAACTTTTTTTAGTTTAGTTGTAATTTTTTTTTAAATTAGTTGCAACTAAAAGTTTAACTAAAGTTTTTTAGTTAACGTTAGTAAAAGTTTAACTAAAAAAATTAGTTTGTGCTTATCTCTGTCTAGGTGTCTATAGAATTAAAGTTTCAGTGTGATTCAAAGTCCATATGTATTTTTCTGTATATGTGAATCAAGAACAGTTGGTTTTTTGTTGACAGAACATCACTGATTTCGTTGAAAGAGCTTAAGTCTGTTTTAGAGTCTAACTAAGAGACCAGGATTAATGTTGTGCGCTGATTAGTCTGCAAAAAACTGTATATAGATTTTGCAACAGCGGACCAGAGGAACTAGAAAAAGTATCAGGTTTGATGTACCAATGGTATGACGGAAACCCAATAATCTCGTAAATGACTGGAATTTGTGTGATCTAAATTTCAAGAGTATTAGCCGGAAAAAACTGAAAAACACTAGTCTATCTTAACGTTGTATCTTCTATTAGAACGGTTCAACAGAGTGATGAGCTTCTTGTTTCTATCTTCCGTGTCTTGTCTGATTTGAGTTTACCCTGAACCAGAACCAATTCATCCTAACCTTTTCAATTTAAACAATACTTAAATTATTTTCATATTTGTGAATTGAACTTTCCTAAAAAATTCTGCTGAACTTTTGGATTCTCGATGGAAAAAAATCTTCCAGAGATTGGTGTACATGGTAAAACAAAAGTGAAAACTATTAAGACATTGTCACCAATTTGCTATCAAGTTTTTGTAAAATTAGCACAAATATGTGTATCAAAATGCATTATTTAGCATTTCGATAACTTTCCTAAAAATCTTGGAAATGTTTGCGAAGGAAAAAAAACAATTCCATCAAGACATCAAGGAAAGGGAAGCTTGGTACCAAGGATGTGGGACGCTGTGATAATGGCAGACTATTGCTGGTGTTTAAATAAAACACGTCTGCTCAACAGTCCTAATCCCTAAAGAAGTGGAAATTTTTTCCTTGAATTTTCTGGAAAAAAGTGTTTGCTTAAATGCATATTAATTTTTTTTATTGTGCTTTATTTGTATGTTTTTGAGCTATGTTCTTTGTATCGTTTCACATCTTATGCCGTTTAAATCAATAAAATGTTATGTTACAATAAATGGTTTACTTTAATTTTCATAGCATCTACTATAGCAAAAACATGAAATGAGGATAATGAAACAAACTTGACCTGATAGAGAAAAATTGAAATCGTTATCAAATTCAGCAGGAAAAATCACCTAAGAATCCGTTGAAATATTCCAGACACCACGCAAAACTTTTGTTGTTGCCCAGTGTAATTTAATGAAATTAAAATTAAAATTGTCATACTTGACCTGTTTTGAAACCAGCGGGTTGAATGATAACCACTTTCACTCCACTGGGTTTTAACTCTTGACGGAGACAGTCGGAAAACGTTTCCAGCGCTGATTTGGAAGCAGAATAAGAAGCAATATGTTTGAAATGAACTGAAGCTGTAAATAATTAAAAAATTATATTTTATCGAATTTTAATATCATAAGATAATTTCTACACTATCTGCAGAGGTGGATACAAAACTTTGAAAACAAGGGAAAGTGCCATGTTTTTGCACAAAGGAAGCATGCGTTGTAAATCTTCAATTTACCAACATTATTTAGAGAGTAGGAACAGGGAGAGCACGCGTCTCGGGCGCCATTTGGAAGGATCACCAAAAGCATTTTGGAAGAGACACTGAAATGTTTAAAAAAATTATCTATGACTACCCCCAGTTATCAACTATTGTTGAAGACAAAAGTGCATGATACTTTGGAAATTTTTTTGAAAAAGTAATTGCTACTCCTCTTACCCGATCATCAGCTATTTTTAAATGAAACGTTTACAGATGGGAATTTCTTGGAACGTATTTGTTAGACCTTGTCCCCAGGCGCCAAAAACCATAGCACAAGAGGTGTGAATTGGAAAAAAAGATCCTTAAAAAAACCTAAAACTTCATTTCCAATGTTCAAACATGAAATTATCCTAATAGTTTTGACAGTGAAAAACATATCTAAACAAATCTTGAAAATATATATTCAGCTTAATTACTTTTATTACACGCCTGTATGCACTAATTAATTTGATCAACAGCTGAACCTTCTATGTACAACATATTTAAATTCCAGAAAATAGTGTGAATATTATTAACATGTAAAAACTGTCCATTTAAATATGACTTTGTAAATACAACGTAAACGCTTAATAGAACTTTTTTTATGTAAACTAATAAAATATTTAAAAAATCTTTTTAGAATACCACGTTTTTATGAACTAAAAAAAGAAATTAATTTGTTTCTGGGCTGTGTGAGAAATGTCTCGATGGAGGCCTGCATTAATTGTGGACATTCGTATAACGAACATGCTATATTTTTTTAAAAACTTAAAAACGTGGGGCGCCTTTCATTTAAACTAACCATTTGCTAATTTTTAAACAGGATAGATCCGTTTTTTTTACTATAAATATAAAAGTGCCCCACGTTTAAAGTTTTAAGAAATTATGGTTTGTTCGTAACACGAATGTCTCTGCCGATCTGAAAACTAAAAAATGCTTTCCAGTTTCAATAAAGGAAAGTGGGAAAAAACCAGATATAGTTGTTTTTTAGAGTCTGGTCACAAGATATTTTTCTCTAGTTGACGGTGCCAAATCGGAAAATCACACAAGAGCAACATGGAGACGAGTAACATCATGAAGTTAGAAAGATACAGAGAATTGGTGTCAGATTTGGAAGCGAATGGCTCAAGAGCGAAGCTTTTTGCTGTTGAAGTCCGAGCACGCGGTTTGGTTGCCAGATCTTTGCGGAAGTCGCTGCGGGTTTTGGAAATGTCTAACACAGAGCGAACTCACGCAATTAAAGAAAGGCAGCGGAATCAGCATTGACGATAATCCTGTGTTTAAAAACTTTACAAATGTTAGAAGGTCGGAAACTGACAGTTGCGGGTTTGGTTGCGTGGAACCGTTGGTGATCTAGTGGGGGCCGGCAGTTATGTATGAAGAAATTGAGATGTAACAATTTGGCGTGGTATCCAGGCCCACAACGACAAATCGAAAGATCACACAAGCTCCAGCAAGATTGGAAACGACGGCGTCAAACAATCAAAAAAATTTAACACGTTGTTTATGGATTGCGGTCAAGGCCACGAGCGAAGAAGAAAGTATTCTGTGTTTATGGCCTTGCCGGATATTTCAGAGGCGACTATGCTGTTCGGGTAAAACAAAATTAAGAAAGGGGTAGTTTTATATAAATACTAGCGGGTGTAACCGGCGTTGCCCGGGGTTTTTAGAGGTTTTTCTAATGTTTGTCTCTCTCACTCCCGTTTTCTTCCCTGCTTGCTTTTTCGCTCCGGCTCGCTTTTTTGTTACAGGTCGCTTTCCCGCTTTCAGTCGCTTTCCCGCTCCCGGTCATTTTTCCACTCCCGGTCGCTTTCCCGTTTCCTGTCGCTTTCCTGCTTCCGGTCGCTTTCCTGCTTCCGGTCGCTTTCCCGTTTTCGGTCGCTTTCCCGTTTCCGGTCACGCTTGCTCTCCCGTTCCCGGTCGCTTTCCCGTTCCAACTTTCTCTCCCGTTCCCGCTTTCTCTCCCGTTCCCGTTCCCGTTCCCGTTTTCTCTCCCGTTCCCGTTCCCGCTCGCGCTCATTTTCTCTTTTCCATTATTTTCGAACTTTTCTTTACCCCTTAAAACGTAAAATAGATTTACTAAAACTGGCTAAAAGTTGCTTGAAGCCTTCAAACGTTGTTACGTAAATTAAATTTGAATTTTATAACGCAATTACCTTTAATGGTCGTACATAACACTTTTGTCCTGGCCTCCCTAAGCCGGGGGATCAGAGAGTCCAAACCTTGTTAATTTTTTTTTCTGTATGAGAACTACCTCCTTGCCAAATTTCATCAAGATCGCTTCAGCGGTTCAGATTTCTATAAAGGACAAACAGACTCACAAAGGGTTTTTTAGCCCCCTGAGCCCGGATATGAGAGTAGACTCTAAACCTTTTTTATATTCTTTTTCTGTATGAAAACTACCTCCTTGCCAAATTTCATCAAGATCGCTCCAGCGGTTCAGATTTCTATGAAAGACAAACTCACTCACTCACTTACAAACAAACATTTATTTATATATATGTTTGTTTGTATGTATGTATGTTAGCAATTTTGCATAACGTGGAGGTTGAGGTGGTCAGTAGTCAGTAAAATTAGTACACGCAGGCGTGTAATCAAAAATATTACGCAATTGTACACTATCAGTCCCAAATATCCAAAACGTTTTTCCTGAGCTTTTATGCAATAAGTTATCTGATTGCGTGTAATAAAAGTTTTTACACAATTGTACACTGTCAGTACTAAAAATCCAAAACGTTTTTCCTAAGCTTATTATGCACGAGTTTTATCTGATTGCATCAAACATAATGCTGGATTTAAAGTTTAAAATAAAACATCGCTAGATGTTGAAAGGTACGCATAAAAACAAGTGATTTTAATTTGCTTCAACCAGGTTTGATCCAAATCATAGAACATTTTTTTGATATTGCTGAGCAGGTAAAGCATCCACATTTAACAATGGTAGAGAAGAAAACGATCTTTATTTATTATCTGATAGTTGGATAAAAACCACAAAAATGGTCATTTTTGACAGGCTATTTCTAGTCAAACTTTAAATTTGTGGCAAATGTTGGTGCATTGAAAGTAAAGGATAATTTTAAATACAAACAACTTTATGATAGATCAATGACAAATGTTGTATCAAACTCCATTCATCGCAATTTAAAAGATGCTGAGGTTGTACAAGACATTAGTGGTTCAACATTTATAAAGCCAAATGTACACGGCGGTGATCAAAATTCTATTTGGTTGAAAGGATTGTTAATCTAATTTTCAATATTGTTTGTGATTGTCAGAAGAAGTTAGGGCAAGCTGCATTGATTGAGAGATTGAGTTTGCTTTTTTGAAATCGTTTATTCAGATTATAAAACCAATAGTCACCGCAATGGATATCTTTCAAAGTGAAAAGTTATCTCAAGTTTTAGAAAAACGATTTGGTCCTGTTTTGGAAAATGAAGAATATCTTCTAGCAACAGCAATAATTTCCCAATTTAAATTGAATTTTTTGAACAATGAGTAAAAAATATTTGATCAAAGAAAATTTGTTGGCATACATGAATGAAATGAACCAAGAGCTTGAAAAACCAGGTTTATTTAATTGCAAATGTTAAAGGTTTTTTTGGTTAATGTTAAAAAGTAGTAGTTAACTACTAAGCAGTAGTTAAGAGGTAGTTAATAACTACTGCTGTTAAAAGTAGTTAGGAAATAGTTACTAACTACTTTTTTTTATGAGTAGTTAAATATAGTAGTTAACTACTTTTAAAGTAGTTAAAAGCCATCACTGATCTATATATATATATATATATATATATGTGTACAAAAATGAGCAAATGAGCGGAAGCGGAAAGCAAACGGGAACGGAGAAAAGCAATTGAGAGCGAAAGAGCAAGCGGGAAAGGGAAAGCAATTGGGAACGAGAAATCGACCGGTAACGAGAGGGCAAGCAGGAACGGGAACGTGACCGGAAACGGGAAAGCAAGCGGGGAAGGAAACGGGAGAGAGAGAGAGACAAGCATTAGAAAAACTTCTAAAAACCCCGGGTACCCCGCTAGTTGTATATATAAATAAAAAGGTGTTTGCTAAAGGACAGACTGGGGGAGCGTGCCACGGAGACCTCCTTTAAATCCGCAAATGATCTGCACCGTCGTCTGCATAGTTATCTGCACTATATACACATGTGCTTTTTTCTAATTTATTTGACGATGTTTAACGTGGCGTTAATCGTTAGACTTCTAGGCCACGAAGAAAGGGTCTTCTGCAGAAGCAGCCATCTATAGGCGCCTACCCCTTCTTTAGCCATGCGAGTGAACTCCTTGCTTAAGGGAGTTACGCTGGTGACGCCGATGAGGCTTGAACTGCCGACCCAGCGCATATAATTGTCTGAATAGCTATCTGCATAACCATCTGCAAAGTTATCTGCAAAGTGAATAACAAATTGGTTGGGCATTTTTATTTCTCTGCAGCATACATTTGTATGCACCTACGCACAAATGAGTGCTTGGAGTTTCCTCATGCAATAGTCTCTACGAATAGATTGTAATTCTAGGTCAATGTTGCAACTTTTACTAAACTCTTGCCTACTCTAACCAACAATATCGGTGCGAAATCCTTTCGACACGCATCGCCAATCGTCTGGAATGCAGTGCCAGCCAAAATTCAAAACTGTGGATCCGTCGCTTCCTTTAAAACTAAACTTCAAACCTTTTATTTAAATTAACCTTTGAACGATGCAATTTTTAGGTCATCCGGGGGCGCCTCAGTCGCGTGTCCGTATTATTATTATTATTATTACTCTTATTAAATTTACTAAGCCTCATCATTTACGCGCAGCATGAACATGAAAAAGAAGCTGAATTTTTAACTTGATGTCGAAGTATAAACTGGAGCTTATAATTTGTTTACTAGTTAAACGGTTTTCGATTCTGATATCAATTTGTTTTGATAATAAGCTTACTCGTAACTGTATAAAACATGTTTTATAGTGTTACTATTTTGAGCAGTTTTAAATGGTTTCTTTTGTGCGATTAGAATGTGTTCCGTTTTAAGTTATTTTTATCAGTTAAGTTAAGTTAATTTTACATACAGCTATGTCAGTCTTAAAACAGCTGGTGTAAATGACTACAAACTATCATAAAAATGTTTAGTGTTTTGCAACAACATTTTTGAGAAGTTGAAAGAAAAATAGAATAGGCAGCTTGTGTCCACTAACTGAATAGTTTAAAGCTGAAAAAACATTTTTAACTTTCTAAACATTTATAAAAAAAAAAACTATTTGCTCGTTTGAAAAACATAAAATTAATTGAGACAACTCAAAATTGCCGACATCTGGTTGCGAATTGTGAGAACAGCCAGACACTCACGTTTGATTTACAATCTTGTTTTCTGTTTTGTATTTTCACTATTTCGTCTTCAGCGGTTTTAAGCGCAAACAAGAGGCGTAGATTGGAGGTCTGAGGGAGGCGACACCCCCAAGATTTTTTTTCACCAAATAGAAAAATATCTTTATTAGCACACTCACGATTGAGTATTTAGATTAGTTAACAAAAGTAGTATTCATCATATTTTTGAATTATATCTACTTAGTTATTTTTCTGCTAATATGTTTCAATTTTTTAGTGTTTTCGGTCAATCCGATCAAACTCGCATGAACTTTAGTCTTGTGTGTCTGTCCTAGCTTGACGAACGATTAGCTTATTCTTATCCAACTCGGTTCCTTGAGCTTTTTCACCAAGATTTTTCTAATTCTTTTAAATTATTTTTATTAGCTTACACACGATTAAGCATTTAGATAAGTTGATGAAATCAGTATTAATCGTACTTGTTGAATAATATCTAGTTAGTTAAATCTCTGCTAATATTTTTCACTTTTTCAGTGCCTTTAGTCTATTCGATCGAATTCGTATAAACTTTAGCCTCATGTGTCTAAGATCAACGTGTGGCGACGACAAACTTCATTTCTTATTACATATGGCGGTTGAACATGACAGTAAAAACATTTGATCTTGATGATTTAGTAGATTTTGCAAAAAATGAAAAGAATCGATACCCTTTGTTACATTAATAATTTAAACGTTTTTTGTCTGCGTTCAATATTAAATAAAAGCTAAATTTTTAAAACTGTTTTGTAATTAGTATGAGGTTTTACATGAAAATACAACATATTAGTGTATATTGGCATGGTCATTTTTGTTTGAAGATTTTTCGGATTAAATTAAAAAAATCTTTGCCCCCATGATCTTGCTGAATCCATGCCACTGACGCAAACTCATTTTACATTTAACATATGTATTTATCAGGGGCGGATACAGAATTCTGAGCACAAGAGAACGCCATGCATTTGCACAAAAAAATTATGCGTTGTAAATCTTCACTTTAACAACATTTTTTCAGAGGCGTAGCTAGGAGGAAGGGGAAACACGTGTCCCGGGCACCATTTGGAGAGAGCAACCAGAACCTTTTGGAAGTGGTGCCAACATTCTTTGGAAAAGTACCTACGATTGCCCTAGTTATCAGCTATTGTTGAAGACAAAAGTGCACGATGTTTTTAAAAATATTTGGAAAAAGGATCTTTGACTACACCTCCCGGTCATTAGGTTTTTTTATAGGAAACGTTTGCAGATCGGAAGTTCTAGGAGCGCGTTTGTTAGATTTTGTCCCTGGGTGCCAAAACCATATCACAAGAGGTATGAACCACTAATTGGGAAAACCTCCGTTAAATTTTATGTTTTTCTAATGAAAATGCATTATGCGATTTTCCCACTTATGCGAACAAATTTATATGAAAATAGTAAAGATGCCTAAAGCTATATGAAGATATCTACGTATTGTATAAAAACACGAAAACGTTTTCATCGAAAACTACAACAAATTATGTTGTGCGTATTATTCTATATATTCTATGACTCTTACTAACCTAACTTCTTTCTACTCTATTAGCTGATTCAATAACACTATTTTATTATTATTGTCTAAAATTAAAAAATGCTAGTCATTATAATTATCGGAATATTGTACGTTCGTTATAGACTTTCTTTTTAATTTCTTGTTTTTTGTTTATAGGATTATCATTTCCTGTGTTCTGTTTTGTCAGGTTTTTTAAAACACGAATAAATAAATAAATAATATATAAAAATGAATGTGTGTGTCCTTTATGTATTGCACTCATTCATCCATGATAGGAGACCTCGTGGATTCCGACTTTACCATGCGCTCATGTTCGCAACACAGTCCGCTCAAGCTTCTCCATTCTCAGGTAGATTGGGAGCGTGAGCAGGTCTCTACCCGCCCTCGGCAGAAAAATACTCGACACTTCTCTCATCCTCCCACGGATCGACTACTGCAACTCCGTATTGGTCGGTCTACCAGTTTCTCAACTCAACCACCTTCAGTTCGTCATCAACACCGCCGCTAAAATGACATCCAACGCCAAAAAGTATGATCACGTGACACCTATTCTACAATATTTTTACTGACTTCGGCTACCGAAGAAAATAGCTTTCAAAGTCGCGCTACTCGTGTTCAAGTGTCTGCACGATAACGGCCCATTCCATCTCAGCCTGGATCTTCAACCGACCAGCTCCATCGCCGGCCGCAGACGACTCCGATCATTGTCTTCAGAACATCTAGTCGTGCCAGCTTCACGTCGAGCATCACTCGGAGACAGATGCTACAGAGTCATTGGCCCCAAGACGTGGAACAATCTTCCGTTGGCAATCAAGCTTGCTACGTCCGAAACGGAGTTTTGCATTTTGCTTAAAACATTTCTTTTCACAGTATTCTTCAATTTTCTTCCCATATTCAGTGGCTGCAAAGTTCGTTCGACAGTGGGGCCACTTCAAACATTTTTTTTTCAATTTTGCTTCACCAATCATCCGATCGTAATGAAATTTTTACCCAACATTGAAAGTCAATAGAGGAAAGTTTTTGTAAAAAAATTGAGATCAGTCACGAAGCGAGCGGGGACGAGAGAGCGATCGGAAACGGGAGAGCAAGCGTTTGCGGGAACTGGGGAACGGGAACAGTAAAGCAAGCGGGAATCAAAAAGTGACCGGGAAAGGAAGAGCGAGCAAGAAAAGGAGAGGAAGCGGTATAGCAAAGATTAGGAGAGCGAGCGGGAGCGGGAAAGCAATCGGGGAAAGAAACGGGAGCAAATGAGACAACGATAAAAACGCCGTGCAACGCCAGATAACTCTGCTAGTATATATTAAATTATTTGGCTCACCTGTTAGACTGGAAATGTTGACAATCCTTCCTTTTGATTTTTTCAGAAGAGGAAGGAAAGTATTGGTCATTTTTATAACTCCAAAGAGATTTGTTTCAAATATTTTTTTAATGATCTGAAACAAATAACTCTCAAAGTCATCAGCTTTTCAACATGACATATCTTTGCTTGTTATTCAGCATTAGAATAACCTTGACTGGAGTGAGCTCAACTTCCGAAACGTAATTTGTCAGAGCAGCATTGTTTATGAGGGCCCAGAAATCTGAATTTATTCGATTTTTATAATTCAGCTGCTTCCAATGAATGAATGAATGAGTCTTTTAAATGTGTCGTCGATCATAAAAGATTCTAATGTCACCAAACAGATACGTTAGAGTTCAAATATTTAAAAAAGTTTTTTTTTATTTTACTACTACTTTAAAGTCAGAGGCGTCATTTCAGGAAATCTATGGAGGCAAAATATTATAGAATGAGTCTCTGTTTAAAGTTCTATTAGAAAAACTAACCACAATGCGGAAATGTTCTCTCAACAAACTCGCAACAACTTTCAATATTTTCTTCATTTGTAACATCAAGTTCCACAACATTCAATCTTTATTAATAACAAAAATTTTGCTAATTTCATGAAACAAATGCATCGAAACATACCATACCATACCTTGCTGAACAGGTATAAATCAGTTCACGTGCACCAGAGCTGTTTTTGTTAAGACAGCAGGCTACAACAGTAAAGCCCAACTTGTCGAAATGAATTGTTGTGGCATGTCCAAAGCCACTGTCACACCCTGATCAAAGAGATGGAATACATTTATTAACTAATCTTCGTATTTCCTAAAAATAAAGCTAGTTGAACTTTCAACAATATTTTCAAGTATAAGTTCATTTTGATTGATTGAATCTTCTAAATTTAGTTTGGCAAATTTCTATAAGAATTATATTGTTTATATTCTTTACAACTTTATTAAAACGTAATTAAGCATGTAATATTAATAATATAATTCATAAAAAAAAAATAAAATACTTATTTTGCTTTTAGTGTTCGCAGTCACAAAATTTGAAGGAAAAATTATTAATTGATAAAACAAAAATAACCAGTTATTAAAATGACATTTGAGGCAAAATCAGTTAAAATCCGTTGACGTCTTTGAAAAAAGTTTCTGAAAACAAAATAAGCAACGAAAACAGCAATAAATAGAAAGATGTAAGCCATTTTCACACATTCATTTTGCAATTGCGTCGGTTACGATCTTGCCTCTCTGTTTTACAATTCAAGGGTTTTCGTAACTGGGTGGTTTACTTGATAACTCTTTTACGACAGCCTGCATTTTTAAATATTTTAAATTAAACTACTCAATCATTTTTATTTTAAATTTTTTCAAAAATAACGGTTAGCTATATTTTGGGTAGCCAAGTAAATAAGAAAATCGAAAACAAACATAACAAATAACTAGACTGGAAGTCTTTCTGAAATGCGATTTTTTTTTTAAATATATACAAATTTTCTCAATCAAGACAAAACTTGAAAATTATGAGTTTACAAATTATATAATCAATAATTATATGAACACGTTTGGATAATAAAATAACAAACATATTAATGTTGTATATATACTTTTATATGTTTATAGCCTTATTTTCTCATTGATTGATTCCAATAACTTACGTCATCGTTATGATTACGTTAATACCAAAAGACCAAAAAGGTACAAAAATAGTTCTGATTTTTATTGCTTTCCGACTTTCAATATATCACAAAATAATTGTCTAGAAGAGCCCGTATACGATTATCAATATCATAACATTTGTGTCAGAAGTTGGGTCTTGAAAGAACTGGTTTTACAATTACTGGAAGAACTTGCTATTGCTAAATTGAGTAGGGAACTAAGAAAACGGGGCTCAACGCTAAAGGAGTACAACAGGAACTCGTGAACTGCCTCAGGACGTCATTGGAAGACAATGGGTTTGATTCAGAAAAATACGAGTTTGATACAAATGAAAAACTAACAAACTTGATAGCAGAAATCACAAAAAAAATAAACTCAGCAATACAGGGGAGAATGAAAAAAAAAACAAAACAGCTATAAACATGATGAGAGAAGAAAACAAAGGAACCATGAACATGATGAAAAAAACAAGACAGCACAAAAAGAGAAGAAAGCATCTGGTACCACGATGCTGCCAGTGAATAGCAGAATTTTTTGCTCGCTATTTGTTGTAGTATGAATGTTCACCTGTAGTTGTAAGAGTTGTTGTATATTAGTGGCTAGCGTGTTGTTTAGGCGGAGAAAAGTATGCGCAGAGTTTGGAGTGTAGTGAGAGTCGAGCTCGAGAGTGGTTGTCACGTAGTTAGGAGTGAATTGTGGTAAATTGTTGAATTGGCGAATTTTCGTATTGAAGTTAAATTTTCCGTTTTGTTAATTTTTTATTTAATAATAAAGACCTCTGAAGCTGAAGTGCAGGCAGATAAGATGAAAATGGAGGCGGATAGAACCAGAATCGAACTGGAAAGAATGGCAAATGAGCAAAAAGACAAAGACCATGAAATAACCAGGCTCGAGTTGGAAATCAAGAAAAACAGCCTCAACCAGACAAGTGGCATCAGGACCCAAGTCACCATGTTTTGAGGATGAGAAAGATGACATGGACGCGTATTTGTTTCGGTTTGAAAGAGTGGCTGAAATTCAATCCTGGAGAAAATCAGAATGGGCTATATTTTTGTCATCCCTGCTGAAAGGAAAGGCTTTGGAAGTTTATTCTAGGTTGCCGTCTGACCAGGCTGGAAATTACGACGTTCTGAAAAGAGCTCTGTTACGACACTATGAATTAACAGAGGAGGGATTCATCAAAAAATTTAGAACTGCTAGACCTGAGAAGAATGAGGCTCCCGACTCTTTTTTAGTTCGTTTGCAGAGCTAATTGCAGCGGTGGGTTGAGCTGTCAGAAACCGAAGAAAGCTACGAGGGGTTGTCAATGCTTCTGGTGATGGAGCAATATGTGAATGGCTGCTCCAAAGAAATGGCCTTGTTTCTGAAAGAACGCGCTCCACGAAATCTTCAGGAACTGAGTGATTTTGCAAGGCAGTATTTGGAGGCGCACGGAGAAGAAAGTTACTTACGAAGTCTTTCTAAAGTCAGCGAACAAAGTTCCAAGAAAACAAAAAACTGTTTCAACTGTGGGCGGGTCGGACATTTTGCGGCAGAGTGCAGAGGCAGTGGCGGTTCTTCGAAGTTGACGACAATTTCAAATAGAGCCCACGACAAGACAAGTAGAAGCGGATGTTGGAGCTGCGGCAAATTTGGTCACGTGTCAAGAAACTGTCTCCAGATGACAAAAACTGATGCTTTGGTTACTGGTGGTAGCATGGAAAAGAACGGTTGCATGGTGGGTACAAAACGACAATTTCGTAACGACGTCGGTTTAACATCTACGGTTCAGGTACGCAATGAAGAAGCTTTGGTTAATGGTGTTAAATGAAAAGAAATGGTTGTAAAGTATGTGAAACACGACCTCTTTGGAACGACGTCAGTTCAACACCTGCTATTCAAGGATGCAATGGAGAACACGGAGCCAAATGTAGGATGTCATGCGGATGTCAATTTCCCGTAATCGTGGACGCATTTCGCTCGTCAACAAGTTGTCAGGTCAAAATGCCTGTCGTTCAAGGATATATCAATAAAAGAAAAGTATCCGTCCTGAGAGACACAGGCTGTTCCACTGTGGTTGTTCGCCGTTCGCTTGTCCAGAGCCATCAAATGATTGGCTCGGATCAACGCTGCGTATTGATTGACGGTACCGTTCGAATTTTTCCGGTAGCTGAAATCGACATCGAGACTCCATTTTACACGGGATCGGTAAAAGCCCTATGCATGAAAAGACCTTTGTATGATCTTGTCATAGGAAATGTTGACGGCGCAAAAAGTGTCAGTGACCTAGGTGAAGAAGCAGCAGCAATAACTAGAAGTCAACAGCAAAGGTCTACAATCAGGCCGTTAACCGTGGTAAAGTCTACAATCAACGACATTAGTGTTGAAGACTTGAAGAAAATGCAGCAAGATGACGAAAGCTTGCAAAGATTCTTAAAGAAACAGCCACAAACAACTGATGAAAACAAGTTGATGTTTGTCAAGGAAAGAAATATATGGGACAGAAAAATTGAGAACTCTGGAAACGAAAAAACATCTCAAGTTTCCACGCTTCTTTCTTCGGGTGGAACTACTGAAATTACTGGAGCAGTGGTTTTGGAACCGATGGATGACGCAGATGACGAGGTGCCACCGTTGGAAACCATATCCCCGCAACAAAATGAAACATTCAAAGACGTTAAGATTAATCTAAAATTGGCACCAAATCAGCATTTACAAGTTCTAGAGTTATTAAAAGAGTACCAAGATATATTCACGGATGTGCCGAAAATCTGTAACCTTGGACAACATGAAATAAATTTGGTTTCTGATGATCCGATAGTTGGGAAAGGTTGCCCAGTTCCTCATGCGATGAGACCCACGTTGGAATCTGAATAAAATTTGATGCTTCGAATGAATATCATCGAGTCATCAACAGCAGCGTATTCATCACCGGTGGTGTTGGTCAAGAAATCGGATGGAAATACAAGAGTCTGCATCGACTATAGAAGCACGATAATTTTGAAAAGATGGTTTTTGCCCAGGAAGATCGTTTCAATGCAATCAAGAGGTTTACTCTGCTGGAGAAAGCGTTTTCTGATCAGAAGAAACACGAGGAGAAATTGAAACGAGAATAGGAGAAAAGAAAAGAGAAGGAAAGACAGGAAGAATTAGAAAAGAAAAAACCATTTTTCGTCTGGAAGAAGGGACGGAATGTCAAGATAGACATGTTGTGTATGTGATTATTGGCGGATGGGATGTGTTTTGTGTACGCTCGCTATTTGTTGTAGTATGAATGTTCACCTGTAGTTGTAAGAGTTGTTGTATATTAGTGGCTAGCGTGTTGTTTAGGCGGAGAAAAGTATGCGCAGAGTTTGGAGTGTAGTGAGAGTCGAGCTCGAGAGTGGTTGTTAGGAGTGAATTGTGGTGAATTGTTGAATTGACGAATTTTCGTATTGAAGTTAAACTTTCCGTTTTGTTAATTTTTTATTTAATAATAAAGACCTCTTAAGCTGAAGTTGGAGTTTTGTTGTGGAGCGGTTTGCTCAAGTTGACACGCCGGGATTTTTGTGAGTAGGCCGTAGAAGAGTTGTGCTCAGATGATGAGCGTCTCTTAAATTGAAATGGTCTTGGAAATTGTGGGAAGTGCCTTTCAAATGTAAACTGCAAAGCTTGCTTGGGAGAAGATCGTTTCGAGAGACAGGAGGATTGCTGGATTAAATGTACCCAACAGTGTTGTTTCAGTTAGAGTATCAGTAAAAGTTAGTCAATTCAATATTTTTGGTTAGTATTACAGTTAAAGTTAATTTTATTTACTTTTTTCAGTTAATATTAGCGCTAATATTTTTTTCAGTTGCTATTTCAGTTAGTATAACAGTTATTAATATTCAAAACAGGAAAACAAAATGGATATCGATTCAAGATTTTATTTTCATGCAGAAAACCTTTAACTATTTTAGTTAATAAAATTGTTTGTTCATTTCAACAAATGTCCGTAGTTCTACATTTTTTGTAAGTCTGTTTCTTCTCCCATGCGTCAAATCTCCACACAGAAAAAACTCTCTCAACGTAAACCTGTTATGCAGGGGCTGATATTAAATCTTGTGCCATTTCAGCTAAAATTGGATAAGATAAGATAAGATAACGTTTATTATAGTGGTTTAGAAGACTTTACGAATATAGACAACCACTTCGAATTAAAAATAAATAAATAAATAAATAATAATAAAAATAATAATAAATAGAATAAAATAAAACAATGCCTGGATATAGCTACTTTAAAAGATGTGATAGTCTCAGATGCTACAGTATCATCGTCCAAGTCATTCCATAAATTTACCACTCTAAAACTAAGAAAAGCATTTTCTATAGTCTTTTCTTGTTTTTTAAAAAGCTTGAATCTATGTCCTCTAGTGTTTTGAATTGGTGGCTGTTCAAAAAACATTGCTGGGGTTAAATCCTCTTTTCCTGTTATTATCTTGTAGGCTTCGATAAGTCACCCCTACTTCTGCTTTTCTCTAGAGTTGTTAAGCCACATTGTTTTAATCTTTCTTCGTAAGGTAACTGGCTTCAATGCTTAATCAACTTTGTAGCCCTTTTTGTACCTTCTCCAACACTACGATGTCCTTTTTTAAAACAGGGCTCCAAGCTTGTACACAATATTCTAGATGTGGTCTTACCAAACATTTGTATAGCCTAATTATTATTTCCTGGTTTCGACTTATTATTGTTCTTTTAACCAATCCTAAAATCTTATTGGATTGCTTTGCTGCTTCCGTACACTGTCTTGATGGTTTGCCGCTATTGTGTACTATAACTCCCAGATCTCTTTCCTCTTCAGATGTCTTCAACAATATTCCTCCCATCTCATACTGAAATTCTTAATTACTATTATCCATGTGCATCACTGAGCATTTATCTACGTTGAACATCATTTGCCAGTCTAGGGGCCATTGGTATATTTTTGCAAGATCTTTTCTTAAAATGTCTGCATCCAGCTCACACTCTACTTTCATGGATAACTTTGTATCACCAGCAAATTTCAAGACCTTTGAACAAATCCCTATATCAAAGTCGTTAATGAACAGAACAAATAGTAAAGGTCCCACAACGGATCCTTGCGGTACACCACTTTTTATGCTTTTCCACTCCGAGTAATTCCTTTTAATTCCCACTTTTTGTCTTCTGTCAGCTAGCCATTTTTTGATCCATCCTCGAATATTACCTCATATTCCAGCAGCTTCTGTTTTTCTTATCAAACGTGTATATGGTACTTTGTCGAAGGCTTTGACAAAATCCAGATAGACTATGTCTACAGGGGATCCTGTGTCTAAGTGGGTATAAACATTTTCAAAACAATCCAGCAAATTTATTAGACATGATCGCCTTTGTACGAATCCATGTTGGTTGTTTATCAAAATGCTGTGATGTCTAATGTTATTCATTAATTCGAGCTGAATGATTTTTTCCATGACTTTGTAATAATGCACGTGAGACTTACTGGACAATAGTTACTTACCTCAGATCTGCTACCTTTTTTAAAGAGTGGTACAATGATGGCATCTTTCAATCACAAGGAATTTCTCCAGTTTTCAAGGACCTGTTTATTATTTCTGCTAACACATTGCTTATTTCGTGTTTTACTTCTCTTAAAAACATTGGATGTAATGCATCGATACCCGGACGTTTATCTGTTTTTAGGTCCTTCAAGTGTCTTTCAACGTTTTTTTTGTGATAACCACATCAGTCATTTTCTCGTCTATTTTTCCCTTAAACATGTTTACAGGTTCCAGTATGTTTTCTATGTCTTCTTCAGTAAAAACCAAACAAAAATAATTATTTAACATTTCAGCTACCTCTTCATCGTTTTCAACCACTTCGCCTAACTCATTTTTTAACGGCCCCACTAGGTCTTTTCGTTTTTGCTTACTTCGGAGATACGCATAGAAACTTTTGCTGTCATTTTTTATATTATCCGTCAGCTTTTTCTCATAATCAATTATGGCCCTTTTAATGCTTTTTTTGTCTCGTTTCTTTTCTTGACATATTTGTCGCGCAATTGTTGCAGTATTATTTTTTGCTTGTCTCATTATTACTTGCAGCTGCAATTTCATTTTCATTTCGAAGTGTTTGGAACCTTTTCCATGCTTTGATTTTTGCTGTTCTTTTTTTTAAGACTTCCTTTGTTATCCATGGCTGTTTCCTGACAAATTTTTTCTTAATGGGTATTATTTCTTGAATGACCTCTTCCATGCTCTTTTTGAATAACATCCAGCTGTCATTTACATCCACCGATTCAATTTTTCTCATTATATTCATGTCTCTTATTTTGCTTCTTACTTTGTTATAACTTGCTTTAAAAAAATTATAGCTAATATGAAAATTTATTTTCATGTTACAATCCTGCAATAATATTTCAAATCTTACAATTTGGTGGACACTAGAATGAAAAAGCTCTCCTACAGAGATGTTCTCTACAATGTTCTCATCTGAAGAAGTTATTACCAAATCTAATATATTTTTGTTTCTTATTGGGTTCATGGTTCATGGATGTAAAACTTCCCCATTAATACAATCCAAGAATTTATTATCTTGATGTCTTTCTCCTTCCATGTTTATCCAGTTTATATGATAATTGAAATCTCCCATTATCAATACAGATTCCTGGCTAACCCTACCCAATAATTCACACAAACCATTATCCACACTTTCATCTACATTTGGGGGTCTGTAGCAAACACCTATTAGTAAACTGTTTTTAGCTCTATGCTGTATATCACACCAAAAACTTTCTTTAAACTTATCGCTTGATATATATTTTCTTTCCACTGCCTTTATTTCATTTTTAACATATAAAATTATACCACCTGCACCATGCCCCTTATTATTTTGATTTTGCCTGTCTTTCCTAAACATAGTGTACCCATTAATTGCTAGTTCAATATCTAATATATCTTCCTTTGTCCATGATTCTGTTATACCAATAATGTCAGGTTTTTCTAATTCCACATAAACTTCCAATGCACATCTTTTTTCTTTGCTTACTATACTTCTTACATTGGCATAGAAACATTTCAATATTGTTCTTTTTAGTTTAGTTACACTATTGAAACTCTGCCTATTTATTGCTTTTATTATTGCACCTTCTTGAGCTTTACTATTCTCATATTCCCTGGCACACCCTTCACCTTGTATATCCATTCCCCCGACTGATCATTGTTCTGTTTTTCTTTTGCTTCTATAACAAGTTTCTTGCATTGTTCTCTCTCTATTCTAGTCATATCGTGGGTCACTATCTAATATATCTTCCTTTGTCCATGATTCTGTTATACCAATAATGTCAGGTTTTTCTAATTCCACATAAACTTCCAATGCACATCTTTTTTCTTTGCTTACTATACTTCTTACATTGACATAGAAACATTTCAATATTGTTCTTTTTAGTTTAGTTACACTATTGAAACTCTGCCTATTTATTGCTTTTATTATTGCACCTTCTTGAGTTTTACTATTCTCATATTCCCTGGCACACCCTTCACCTTGTATATCCATTCCCCCGACTGATCATTGTTCTGTTTTTCTTTTGCTTCTATAACAAGTTTCTTGCATTGTTCTCTCTCTATTCTAGTCATATCGTGGGTCACTATCTAATATATCTTCCTTTGTCCATGATTCTGTTATACCAATAATGTCAGGTTTTTCTAATTCCACATAAACTTCCAATGCACATCTTTTTTCTTTGCTTACTATACTTCTTACATTGACATAGAAACATTTCAATATTGTTCTTTTTAGTTTAGTTACACTATTGAAACTCTGCCTATTTATTGCTTTTATTATTGCACCTTCTTGAGCTTTACTATTCTCATATTCCCTGGCACACCCTTCACCTTGTATATCCATTCCCCCGACTGATCATTGTTCTGTTTTTCTTTTGCTTTTATAACAAGTTTCTTGCATTGTTCTCTTTCTATTCTAGTCATATCGTGGGTCACAGAGACCCTTCTAAACTTTTCCTATGCATGCTTGAATTTAAAAAGTGACTCTAATATCAAATTTTTCTTTCTTGCTTCCTTCAGTTCAACAAGTAGAGGTCTGTCTTTTTCAGATTCCTTGCCAAGTCTGATTACTTTTTTTATATCTGAATTTTCACAAGATACTTCAAGTACTTTAAAACACAGATTTTCTATCATCAGTTCTCTTCTGATCTTCTTTATCTGTAGCACTCTCTGCCATTCAATGAATTATAATGTTGTTCCTTCTAAGTTCATGCTGGTCTGTATTTTTTATCTTATTTTCCACTTTATTTACTTTTTTTTATTGCCTTTATTTCATTTTTTGGTCCACTCCTCTTCATGGATTGAAACGTTAGTTTCCCTGGTCCCATTATTATTGGCTGCTGATAATTTGGAAACAAGCAACTCAGCAAACGTTTCTTCAATCTTTTGATATGCTTTCTTTTCACAGACCTCCAGTTGTTTTTCAACAAGTTTTTTTTCCTTCCTCTTTTTTTTCTGCATATGTCTTTAATTGCAATTTTTCGACTTCTTTCTCCAACTTGTCAATTCTCAAACAATTGTTGCATACGGAATCTATGAAGTGTTCACCGCTTCCATACATACTACAGTTAATGCACTTGATCATTTCCTTGCTTTTGAGAACCATATTTGTAAGATAAATGCAAAATAAAACTTCCACTACTCAAAATAAGATAAGAAAAAGTATATTGACTTATCTTTCCGAGTAGAAACCTCTGAGCGATAATATGTGAGAGACCGCACGCCGCTTGCCAACAACATCAACAAACGCTTAAACTAACATACACGAAAAACAAATATTTAACTTCTACACCAGGAGCTGTCCAAAAATCTAATCCATTAGTTTTTTCCATATGCTATAGAAGCAGTCCGAATGAATGAGAGCTTTGCACTGATCTCTTTGGAAAAAAGAAGTGGTTTTGGGACATGGCGCTGCACACAGTGCTGTATCTTCAAAAAGTGCTTTAATGCGCTTTTTTGTGAAGACATACAAGATCTGGCTGTAGTTGAAGGAGTTACTGCTGACATCGCTTTCTCAGTCCGGTTACCAAATATAATCAGAGAAATAAAATGTTGGCGCATTTCAGTATTGGATTTTCCGAAAGCATTTTCTTTTCAGTTTGTATTACAGTTAAAGCGACTAGGAAGAGGAGAGCAAGCGGGAGCGGGAGAGCGATCGGGAGCTGTGGAAAACAACCGAGAGCGGGAAAGCGACCGAGAACGGGATAGCGACCGGGAACGGAAAAACAAGCGGGAACGGGAAATCAAGCGGGAACCGCAAAGCAAGCAGAAACTCGAAAGCGATCGGGAGCGTGAGAGAAACTGGAGCGAGAAAGAAAAACGATAGAAAAACCTCTAAAACCCTCGGTCAGAGCAGCCGGGATCGGGGGAGCAAACAGGAAAGCGACCGGGAGCGGGAAAGCAAGCGGGGAAGGAAACAGCAGCAAGAAATAAAAACGATAGAAAAACCTCTAAAACACCCGGGCAACGCCGGGTACCCAGCTAGTATATATATATATATATATATATATATATATATATATATATATATATATATATATATTTAGCGTAGCGATGTATAAGATTTTCGGTAATACACGCTCCGTTAAAAATACATTTGTATTCGCCGTTTAACACTTTTCTACAAAGACTTTCCAGCTTTCGTTTTTTACGTAAATAAAGACTAATATCCTTGTCCATGGTTACATATTTATTAGCCAACTGGCCAGTTTCGACATTAACTTGTCATCATCAGGGCTTAATTTTAAAATGTAAAATGTGAACATGTAAAATGTAAAATGTGAACATAAATAGACGTTTAAAAGTTAACTTAGAGAGACATAAAATTATACAGATATTATAATAATAATAATAATAATAATAATAATAATAATAATAATAATAATAATAATAATAATAATAATAATAATAATAATAATAATAATAATAATAATAATAATAATAATAATAATAATAATAATAATAATAATAATAATAATAATAATAATAATAATAATAATAATAATAATAATAATAATAATAATAATAATAATAATAATAATAATAATAATAATAATAATAATAATAATAATAATAATAATAATAATAATAATAATAATAATAATAATAATAATAATAATAATAATAATAATAATAATAATAATAATAATAACATGGATAATTTATATAGCGCAGTACAATGAAATAGTCATCACAAGAGCGCTGTACAAAACGTCAAAAACCTCAGATAAACGCACACAAAAAAAAAAAAAATAAAAAAATAAAAAAAAAGTTTAGTTATAAGACTTAATGAACAGATGAGTTTTAAGAGCTTTTTTAAAAGCCTCAACAGAACAAGATAAACGAATAGATATGGGAAGACAGTTCCATGCTTTAATAGCAGCGACAGAAAAGGCCCATTGGCCAAACTTTGTAGTCGTCGCAGGCACGACCAGGTCTCCAGCGGTCGCAGAACGCAATCGCCGACGGGATTCAACTGAACTGACGGGCAAGCACATTGACGTGATGTATTCAGGCGCGAATCCATGCATGGCCTTGAAAACCAGCAGACACAGTTTAAATTCGACACGCTCTCGAGCCCTTAACCAATGAAGTTTGTCACGCATGATATCTGAGATGTGGTCAAATTTCTTCAGACCAAAAACAAGTCTCGCTGCAGTGTTGAGTACTGACTGAAAGCGACAGAGGACATAGTCAGTGTAAACGTAGAGGAATATGCTTTCTAGCGATTCGTAACGTTAAAGTCGAAGTTATTTATAACACAATATTTCTCGAATTTATTTTATCTTAATTATTCTTCCTTGAATATAATCTTTTAACTGGACTCAAAAAACTGAATTATCTCACTTTGTAGAATTTCGCACGGTTCTAACAAATCTTTTGTTAATTCCAATTTCTCTCTGCAGCACGTCTCTTCAAACTTTTATTATCTTCTCGAACACTCAACTTTTAACACACTGTCTAAATTCTCAAAATTCATGCACAAAATAATATTTCCAATCTCAACATTAAAAATCCGGAAAAAGATATATATATATATATATATATATATATATATATATATATATAAATTTCTAGATAAAAAAATAATACACACACACACGTACACACATACATATATATAAAAACATATATATATATATATATATATATATATATATATATATATATATATATATATGACTTATTGTTCCGACATATCCAATCATAATAAAATGCACACATAATAAAATAAAATAAACAAATACTATGAAAATACGTAAGATGAATCATCTTCATCTTACATATCCCCCCTCTTCGAAAAAAGAAACGCGTCAGTGTTTCTTGATTACATCGTCACTCTCTTTACGACTAAGAAAGTCAGCACCGATGTTCTCCTTGCCTTTGAAATAGTTTCGTTTCAACTTATTCTCAATCTCTATCTCTCTGCGTGCTGTGTCAACAGGGCGGGCATTTCCGAAGATTGCCGAATTCAACTTTCCATCTTTCCCCACCCCTCCATTTTGGCCTCTAGGCAGAAGATTGAGCCTTGGTCTTTCTTTTGGCGGATTCAAAGCTTGAACTTTTGCCTCAACTTTATTTCCTACCTTTGAAATGGCAGACGTGTTTCTTTCCTTGCTTTGATACAGCTCCGAGTTAGCCGACGATTTTCTAAAATTTTCCCGATCATTCCTCTGAGTGCTGTCGTAGTTGGAAGCGGATTTCTGTGGTTTCCGACCAAAGCGTTTTCCTGCCGCCATTGCATCAAAACCCCTTACCCCTTCAACATTTCCCAGCACGAGATCGCAAAGTAGCTTTTTCATGCACACCACCTCTCTGGTTCCTCTGAACCAGTATGTTTTGATTTTTACCACTGCTGTTGGAGCTACCCGAACTGTGCCGTCGATCAAAACACAAGGTCTTGTTCTTCCGGTCATCTGACGCGGGTGCACTAATGATTCCTTTACCATTATGGCAGTACAGCCAGTGTCCCTCAAAACTTTTACCGGTTACCGGTTCAAAAACCCTCTGGTTAATTTAAATTTTTCTCCTGAGTGAAAACAACCATCCGCTATTACCGGTGAAAAGCAGCCACATTTTAATTGGACCTCATTCAATTTACCATCCAACACCATGACCGCGCATGCATTCACTACTCCAGAATCTTTGCATGGTGGTGTCAAGTTGGCCTCTCTACGCGCTTGGCACATGACTGGAGTTGCTTGAGTGCCTTGACTGTAGTCCCTCGCGATCTGTCCAGCGTGATGACAATCCTTTGCCATATGGCCAAGCTTATTGCAATTGTAACAGCGTGGTCCAACCATTCCCGATTCAGAGTCTGGTTGACCACGATTTCCGCTAATCCTGCTTGCGTTCTCGACCTTTGCCAAGCTTTTGACTGGGTGAGCTTGATTGTACATGTTGACCCAGTGACTTAACTCGTTGACGTCAACGCTTTCTTTCTCCAACAAATACTCAGCCATTCCCGACGGACACTTTCCAAAGAACTGCTCTTTTAGGAACAAAAACAAATAGTTTTTTGTACCCGCGAGATCCACCCAGCGCCTGAGGTAACTATCTAGTCGCACCAGATACTGTTCCCAAGTCTCTTCTGGTTCAAGCTTTGACTCTCGAAACTTTATTCGGTAGTCTTCTGCCGACTTCCCAAAACGGCGAAGGAGTGCCTCTTTTACCGACTCGTAATCCTGTATCTGACTCTCGCTGAGTTGGCCAAACACTTCCAATGTTTTAGCACTGAGCAAGGAACCCAGAAGCATTCCCCAACCCTTTTTTGGATGATCATTTGCCGTGGACAATGCCTCAAAACGGAGCAGAAATGCGTCCACGTCGTCACCTTCCGAGAACTTTGGATATGGAATTTTTGTTACCTCTACCTTTGGCTCTTTTTTCGTTAAGGCCTCTAATTCCAGCTTTTTCAATTTCAGTTCATGCTGGCGTTGTTCGCGCTCACGTAGAAGTTGAAGTTCTCGTTCTTCTTTAGCTTGTTGAAGTTGGAGTTCTCGTTCTTCTTTAGCTTGTTGAAGTTGGAGTTCTCGTTCTTCTTTAGCTTCTTGAGTCTTCTTCTCTTCGTGTTCACGTTCACGTTCCCGTTCCCGCTCTTGTTTTTTTTCTTCACGTTCTTCTAATCTCCTAACTCTTTCTTCATCCTTTAACTCTTTGACATAATTCCTTAAATCTTCTCCGGAATAGCCTAGAGCCTGTCCCATCGCAATGAATTTCTCGTCAGACATCTTTCACAAAAGAAATAAAAATTCGGTCACTTGTGATCAAACAACTTCAGAAAAATATATTTACGTATGAAAATGCGTAAATACGTCGAGGTCACCAATGTAAACGTAGAGGAATATGCTTTCTAGCGATTCGTAACGTTAAAGTCGAAGTTATTTATAACACAATATTTCTCGAATTTATTTTATCCTAATTATTCTTCCTTGAATATAATCTTTTAACTGGACTCAAAAAACTGAATTATCTCACTTTGTAGAATTTCGCACGGTTCTAACAAATCTTTTGTTAATTCCAATTTCTCTCTGCAGCACGTCTCTTCAAACTTTAATTATCTTCTCGAACACTCAACTTTTAACACACTGTCTAAATTCTCAAAATTCATGCACAAAATAATATTTCCAATCTCAACATTAAAAATCCGGAAAAAGATATATATATATATATATATATATATATATATATATATATATATATATATATATATATATATATATATATATATATATATATATATATATATATATATATATATATATATATATATATATATATATATATAAATTTCTAGATAAAAAAATAATACACACACACACGTACACACATACATATATATAAAAACATATATATATATATATATATATATATGACTTATTGTTCCGACATATCCAATCATAATAAAATGCACACATAATAAAATAAAATAAACAAATACTATGAAAATACGTAAGATGAATCATCTTCATCTTACAGTCAGGTTGATCAGCGAGCAGAGCGTTGCAATAGTCGATTTTTGAGACAACAAAGCTATTAACCAGTGACAACGCAACCGATACTGGTATGCATCGTCTGCATGTCTTGAGTTGTCGCAGCTTGTAATAGCACTCTCCGACCACCTTGCCCACGTGACCAGTCATGGACATGTCTGAGCTGAGCAGCACGTCAAGGTTCCGCACCATAACGGATGGAGTGACAGTTCAACCACCTAGGTCAATTGGGCAGCAGTCAAGAATGAGCTGTCGACGCGTCGTGGCACACCACATACATTCAGTTTTGCCAGCATTCAGTTGAAGCCTGTTGGAGGCCATCCACTGTACTGACTCAGCAGTTTTTCTTTTAAGGGTGGCTGCGTCAATCGGTCTGCTGCTACAGTACTGTTGAGTGTCATCGGTGTATAAATGTACAGATAAGCCAAATGACTGAATTATTTTTTCAATGTCAGCAGTATATAAAATGAAAAGTAGTGGTCCAAGGACAGTAACGCAATGTCGCAAGAGTCAATGGCTAGGATAATGTTATTGACAACTTTTACGAGTGCACTTTCGGTTGAGCGATGTTGGCGGTAGGCAGACTGAAGCTCCGGAAATAACTTGTTGAGATTTAGATAAGATATAAGTTGACCAGCAACTACGCGTTCGAGAAGTTTTCCTAGTGTGGCCAAGTTGGAGATTGGCCGGTAATTTCTTGGGTCAGACTCGTCCAGGCCGGTCATTTTTAAGAATCGGTGTCACAATGGCTGTTTTGAAGGTGGCCGGGACAACACCGCTAGACATCGACAGGCTGAACAGGTCCGTGATGAAAGGGGCCACTACGTCAGGACATTCCTTCAACAGCCACATCGGCAGCGGATCGATTGGTGACGACACAGCTGGTGCGGCGCTAATTAGTTTAACCACGGAATTAATATTAGTTCGTTCAAAGCCTGTAAAACAGCTACCGCAAGAAACAATACTGTAAGTTGGGTCACCGGCATCAACGGTAGAAGCACGAAATGTCATCGATTTTTTTTGAAGAACGTCGCTATCGAATCAGCATCGATCAAATCAAGAATCGGTGCAGACGCTTTCTGACGGCCATGGAGTCGGTCGATAGATCTCAACATCTCACGTGGGTTGCCTTTTTTTGACTCAATATATCGGCACCAGAACCGACTGCGCTTGGAATCGTTAAGCTTGTGCATCGATTGAAGTGATGAAAGCCATATGGCACGATCAAACTCATTAAGAGTTCGTTTAAAACGGCGCTCAAGTCGACGAACGCAACGTTTTTGTTGTCGACATTCATCATCAAACCATGCGTCTGAGGATCGCCGACGACGTGAAATAGTTTTCTCAGGAACATGTTGATCCAGTACAGACCGAGTAATGTTATCGAAAACGCCGATCATTTCGTCAACGGATGTTGGTACCTCTTTCATCGCAGTATTCAATGACTGATGTAGGTCAATACGAAACTGGTTGAGGTCTAGTTTACGCCAGGGTCGTGAGAGAACTTTGGTGTAGCAGGCGGCAGGCGATTCTAAATTGATGTTGAACTGTAGCAGCAGGTGATCTTCTTTGAAACCAGGACGATAGATCAAGACGACGATGTAGGAGTTGCTCATGACTGAAGCACGTGCACAGATATATTTGAATTTAGTGAACACAGTTGCTAGCTGTAGTCTGACTCCAGAGCGAGCTATAATCGCTACGCCACCATGGTTAACATAATTTGTATGATTTCGGTCTGACTCTGGGTCAATTTTGCGAGTACATACAAGGACGGAGAGGCCCTCTGATTTTAAACGACGAATGCATTCTGAGTCAGAGTCTTCATGCCACGTTTCGCACAGTGTTAGAATGTCTAAGTCATGATCGGTCAACAGTTGACGTGCAGCATCGACCTTGTTGTTAATGGAGCGGATGTTAAGAGGTCCAAGATTCAGTTTTTTTATCGAGGGGTTAGAAAGTCTTTGAAAGCGTGGACGAATGAGATTTATGCTCGAGCGTCTGTCATCAGGAACGATAAGTCGCGGGCAAGTAGTACGTCTCGTTTTTATTATTTTAATTTTTCTCTGTTTGTATTTGTCGGCGCGACAGCCACGATGGCGTCGCAAACCAAGCTCAGATATGTTGAAAATTGTAGATGGTGAGAGCGAACACCAGAGGCTTTTTCTAGCCTGCAGCAGTTGGTCACGTGTATACGAATAACGTGCGGAGATTGGACGTAGCAACCACTGATCAGTGGTAGCAACGCAGTTGGAACCAAGGAAACCATGGCGCTCTTTAAGAAAATAACGCCAACAATTATAACGGCAATAGTTGATACAGAAATTAATTTCTAAAAATCAGTGGCTTAAACAGCAATCCATTAGAATCCATTAGTGCAGAAAAGTAAAAACAAAATCAGTAATTAGCAGAAAGCAGCGTTTGCTCGGCTGATGCATAAATAGCTTCAAGTATGAAGATTAAATCAATTTATTATAAGCAAACTAGATATCGATTTAAACGACTTTAGTTAAAAAAAAAGTTTAACTGACAAATGAAAGATACTAAAATGTATTATCCGAGGTTAAATTCGATAAAAACGTGCCACATAATAGTCTGGTAGATTTAGCTTTTGGTACGGAAATTTTAATAGACAAGCCAAAAAGTACATTAAACTATAGTATTTGTTATAACTAAGAGCTGGAAAGAGATACCAGACACAGATCGGTCCCTAAAAAAAGTTATTAGCAAAAGAAGTTGCTCAAAACTCGCGAATCTGTTTATTAACGCCAACCAATCAACAGCCAGTTTTTTCTATTTCTGCGTAAAAAGTGACGCTTAATTTACAAATTATCTCCACGAAATTTAAACTTCATACGCTCAAATGCTCATAAAACAGTTTAGTTATTTATTTCTATATTTTTTTAACGAAACTTTTATTTTCTGTTTGCTTATGGAGCTGCCCGAAGAATGTTGTTGCTTATCAAATGCTTAAACTAGTTTAACTCCTCTGTGTAAACGATTATGTACACTCAACTAGTCTACGTTTTCGAAATTCTCCAGTATTTAAAAAGCAATGCAACCTGAAAACACAACCTTATTTGAAAATAGCTGAAGGGGGTGCCGGTTATGGGAATCGTACCACTTTTTAAAGGAAGACCATGCTCAAACATCTTAAAGACAAGAAATTTATCAAACACTGGTTTTTAGAATAACATAAATTTTAATTCTACAAACAAAGTATAAGTTTCAACTTATTAAATAATAACTGTTTTCTAGCTTAAAAAATTATCATATTGAGCACAATTCAGTCGAGCAGAAGAGCTGACTCTTCCTCCACGACTTTACTTCTTGTGTCCACCACACATATCAAGAGTGCTGTAGACAGAAGGTTCGGGGTTGCCAGACTGAGAATGGTTTGCCAACTGCTGTTACATTGGCTGTGACAGTTCAGTGCTTCCGAAGAGACATTCTAAACACTAAACACTAACACCACTTTAAACATTGTCAAATTTTAATTCAATTCAGAGACACTGTTAGCAACTTTTGTCATGCTGGCTGAAGTAAACTGGGAAGTGTAGATTATGAGGATTTTGTAGATAAATAATGCACATCATATCATAGTCAAATTGCTGTTTATTATAACACACAAGCAAACAATTTTGACATTGAGACAATGCTTAGCAATATCCTCATGTGCAGAAGAACTTGTTACAACAATAATAGACATGCAACTGGAGGAAAGATACAAGAGCTATTTTAACAAGCATCAAAACCCTGTAGAACAAAGAAGACATTTTCTCAAGAACTTGATAAGTTTCTATATATCACTTTAAATAAAAATGTAATAACTGCTCACATTGGCCAACTCTGACATTTACACATATTTCACTATTATAGATATTATTTACAAGACCACTAATATAAAGTGAGTTATCTTAAACTTTGTCACAGCAACACTTACAAGCATATACAAGTACCTTCAAAACTGTTTTAAGAGCATCAACTTTTTTGCCAATAAAAAGAATAAATACGTCCAACGGTCCAACAACAAAGACTGATTTTGGGCAAGACTAATTAAAATAGTATCTCATCGATTTTAACTTAACAGTTTCTTCATACAGGCCACCACATAGATTGCCCTAATAAAACATATCTACTTCAAGATTATCAGTATGAAGAGATTTATTACAAACTTTACCATAGCAATGTTTACAGGCAGACACAATGTAGCTCATATTTAAAACATGAACAATTTTTAGAAGAGCATGGCCTTTTTTATTAATTCCACATTAACAACTTATACAATAATAATTAGGCTATCAGGTGCTGCCTCTATATCAGTATTAATGAGACACAACTTAAAATCTATTTTTCCACAGCTCCATCTATCATTGTCTAAGAAATACTTCAATTTCATTTCCTGAAAATGAGTTCTCAAAACATGCAAACAGGCTGCATTTTCAGTTGAGGTAGCTTTCCAGGAATAATTTTTGAACTACTTAATCCACACAATAGAAAATTTTTCCAGTCAAATATAAACTTAGATCTTAAATTCTTTTTATTAGAGCTAGATCAGCTAGCTGCTAGAACTAAAACTAACACAAGTCTGGGGCTGATTATTTTTCTTGGCTTTGTTATTTACTTATGTATACAAACATCCACATTTATAAAGTTAAACTGTCAATTAAAATTGTATCTCCAATTACAATTGCAGAATTCAATAGAAAAGTTTTCCCACTTTGTTTCAATATTTAGATTATTTTTAGTTTTTCTTCAGTAGCAGATTTACACACAACGCACTCCATTGCGATATTAGTTACATTTAGATTAAAAAATGTGCTAACTACAATACAAACTAACCATAACCAAACTTTACAGATGTAATAACACGAATAAAAGAAAATAAAAAAATACCAGAATGACAGACAAAAGACTGACTGAAGAGAAAACTATGTACAATGCTATACAAACTATACAATTAAACAACTATATAAATGAATAAAAAAAAAACGCTGCTAAAAATCCAAAATCGTCCAAATCAAAATCTAAGGCTTAAATAAAACGTTAAGATATTGAAGAGAAATCGAATTCAAATGCGATAAAACCAGCAATGCAAAATGAATACAAAGACAACGCAAATTTATCATAGAAAACGAGACTTTATTGAATGTTTATTAGCTGATATTGGCGTAACGCGACATTGTCTTACGTAATGAGACAAAAGAGTACGCCTAAAATAATTAATAACTAGAGTACCATAACTGCTCATTCGTGGTATCTTCATACAGACATTCTACACCATATTCTCTATTGAATGGTATAAAAATTGGCTTGTCTATTAAAATTTCCCATGTTGCCTTGAAAAACTGCTAGATCTACCAGTCTATAAACTGACGCGTCCGGCAGCTACAAGAGCGCCAAAGATGGAATGTACTATGAATTACGGAAACTATTATAACTAAAATTAACTGTCTTCAAATTTAATAAATAATATTATTCTTATTATTACGTTTTATACATAAATAGACGTTTCAAAGTAAAATTAAACAGACATAAAATTATACAGATATTATGGAATATATCGTGAATTACAGAACAACTTAAACTAAACTATTATAACTAAAATTAACTTCTTATGATTTCAAAGGCATTACATCAAATATAAAAGTTACACAAAATTAATTTCAATTGCAATCAATTGCAATCGTGCTATAGTAAGGTAAATAGAAGTTTAAAAGTCAAATGAGATTACATGAAGTTTTAAGACAGGGATTACATCATATACAATCAATTAAGTAAATTAATAATGTCTAAGAATAAAAGCATTATGGAATTGTAAATTGCATGACTCAGCAAGGATAACTACAAACAGCATATGTAACTTAGTTATGATAACATATAAGATAAATCTACAAGATTTATATAAAAGAAAAGGTATGTATAATTTAACATAAGGACTGCCACTTCCGTACAATTACGACGCATGGTTACGTTCTGAGTGAGGTGGGAAAAGATTGTCATATCAACAGAAACCGGGCAGTCATACCAATCCTCCACACCTTCGCACCCGTCCAGAGATGCCAGAGGCCCACCGGACTCCGCACCAATCACTAATGAGCTCGTCTCAACTCCAGCACCTTCAACCAAAACCCCAGTTTTCCAGGAATTTCTCATTGTGCTCTGTTACTCGAACATTCCCAAAGACAATATTCCGTAGTACTTTTTCATCAATGCGGTAATTATCATGCATCTGTGCATGATAATAAAGTTGAATGGATGCGTCCATTGAGTTTGATGTATTCACCTGAGTGGCAGATAAATGTTTCTTGTCTACAAACTTCTTCACTATGTCATCAACCAGCGTATTGGAGAAGTGGTTATTTATTAGTAGTGATTTTATTCTGTTAACTTCAAGGTGGAAGTCACTCCAATTTCCAGTAATCATGTAAGCTCTTGTTAAAAAAAAATCATGATTACACTGATTTTGTACTTCAAAGGACAATAGCCTTCGCCGTTGAGTGTCTCTCCGCCGCTTGTTGGTTTTCTATAAACTTGAAATTGGAATCTTTGTTCTTTTATTGCGACTGGTGTATCTAAAAAGGGTAGTTGATTTTTTTAATTAGGTAATTCTAACGTGAACTTCAAGACGAAGTGTTTCTCGAATGTGTCTTTTAGTTGTGATAATTCATCCATATCTTTGCAAAGGACAAATATGTCATCAACGTATCTTGCATACAGAGTTGGTTTATGAATAACTTTGTTGAATATTTCGTTTTCAAGATGACCCATGTAAAAGGCAGCAAACGTGGGTCCAAGAGGAGATCCCATTGCCACGCAACTGGAAATCGGTATCGGCCGGATTCCTATTTCAACTGATTAATCGGAATCAGTCACAAACAGTCTACCGATCCAAATAGTGTTAAAACAGATTTTTTATCGACTTTGCTTGATCCAATGTATAAAATAGCAATGCTTAATAAAGAAGCTCAACAGTTTGCCAAAGATTGTCTGATTGAAGAGATGCTACGTGAAATCGAAAAATCACCGTTGTAGCATCTCAATCAACAGAACCAAAAGTTGCGAAGACCATCGCTGTGAAGTCATCATTGGATTCGTACTACGATGAATTGCTAGGAGCAGAAACTATTGAACCTACTCCTGTTGATGCAATAGAATGTCAGAAACAAATAAATGTTTATTTGGCCAAACCTCGTCAGCCAAGAGGTAACCCACCAACGGATCCAATAATTTATTAGAAAAGCTAAACACTTGATCTTTCCTATTCTAGCTGCTGTTGCCAACCGATATTCTACAACTCCCCCCCTATTTAGCGTCGACAGCGAGCGAACGTTTAGCACAACAGGAAACATCTGCGATGATCTACGTTTAAAATTGACGGCAGAGAAAACGGAGATGCTTTTATTTCTTCAAAAAAATCTTGGAGTCAAAAATTTCGATTTCTAACTTATCTAAACTTGCCTAGTATTCAATTTTTTTAACTCTATGTTCGTGCACTGTTCATTAATTATATGGTATTTTTACCACTTAAACAATAAAAAATGTGTACAGTAAAATAATACATGATTTCACTGTCAATTTCTGCGATCGTCCCGGTAGATCTAGATAAAAAACAGTTTTTATTGAATTATTAAAAATTGCCCCAATTTCCGATTAATTGAATCGAAATCGGCGGATAATCAATCGTCACCGATTATCCGGATTCGGTAATTGGTAAAAAATCAAAATCGGCCCATTCTTTATATATATATATATATATAATTTGTCCTCTTTGTTTTTGTGAGAAATGTCCGTGTTTTGTAATTCAGGTCCATACATTCTTTATGTATAAGTCGCCAGAGGTCCAAAATAAATAAAAAGATTGAGCGTAATGGTTGTTTTAGATTTCAAAAATTTTAGTTCGTTGACTCAAATAAAGAGGCAAATAAAAGCTTTTTTTAAAATTATTTTTTATCTTTACTTGTTCATTTCCAGAAATACAATTTTAAAACTTTTTTATTGTAAACACTCTTCAATTGAATAATTAGAATCTTTAGTTCATTAGTTTTGTTATGGATATCTTGATATAACATCTGGATCCACAAAATTGGAATTTATATTACTGTTATAGCGCAAGCACCCACTAAGAAAGGGTTTTTGAAAATTCTGCTTCTGAGAGGATGAAACTGGAAAATAAATTGTTTTCTAAAACAACGCATATCTCAAAAACCGAAAATAATAGCCTTTTGAAATTTGATATCTAGATTCTTCTTAAAAAATGAGAAAATACGTGTCTCACCATTTTGTGAAAATTTGGTTTCCAGGACCTCAAATGTGGGGTGGAAAATAGGGTTATTTGTTTTTTAAAGTAACAGATACTAAAAAACTGTATAAGCTACAGATGTAAAAATTAATATTTAGTATCTACTTAATAAACAGTGATATACGTGTTTTGCCATTTATTGAAAATTTGATTTCCAGGACCTCAAATGTGGGGTGGAAAATAGGGTTATTTGTTTTTAAAAGTAACAGCTACTCAAAAAATGTAAATGCTACAGATGTAAAAATTAACATTTAGTTTCTAGGACCTCAAGTGTGGGGTGAAAAATAGGATTGTTTGTCTTTTAAAATAACTGCTACTCAAATATTTTAAGTGGTACAGCTGTAAAAATTAGTATTTAGTATTCATTCAAAAAATAAAGATATACGTGTTTCATCATTTTTTGAAACTTTGGTTTCCAGGACCTCAAATGTGGTGTGGAAAATATGGTTATTTGTTTTTTTTAAATAACTGCAACTCAAAAATTGTAAGTGCTATAAATGTAAAAATTAGTATTTAGTATCCACTCAAAAAATTAAAAATATACGTAATTCACCATTTTTGGGAAATTTGGTTTCTGGGACCTCAAAGGGGAGGTGGAAAATAAGGTAATTTGTTATTTAGAATAACTGCTACTTAAAAACTGTAAGTGGTACTGATATAAACATAAGTATTTAGTATTTACTCAAAAAATAAAGATATACGTTTTATCAATTTTTGAAAATTTGGTTTTCTGGACCTCAAATGTGGAGTAAAAAATTAAAACTAAAGTTGTGAATTTTTTAAATTTTGTATTTAGGATTTTCTTAAAAAATAAAATATGCACATTTAACCGTATTTTACTAATTTCTTTTTTGGGATCTCAAATGGAAAGTGGAAAATATGGTTACTTGGTTCTTAGAGTAACTGCCACTTTAAAATCAACAATACTACAAATGTGAAAAAATGTTTAGATTTTGCATAAAAATAAAAATACACGTGTTTGATCATTTTTATAGTTTATATTTTTGGGCCTCAGAATCAAAAAATGTGAAAGTTTTGAAATTCAGTATATAGAATCTTTTTAACAAATAAAAATTCATGGATTCACCGTTTTTTCACACGTTTTTTTCCGGGATTTTAAATGAGGGATAGAAAAAATTATTTGTTTTGGGCCCACAAATTAGCAAATAGGCTCTAAAAGGCGTCAAATTCACAAATTTTCATGCGATTGAAAAAACTCAGAAACTAAACATTTTTCTCGATATATATATATATGTTTATATACATATATGTTTATATATATATATATATATATATATATATATATATATATATATATATATATATATATATATATATATATATATATATATATATATATATATATATATATATATATATATATATATATATATATATATATATATATATATATATATATATATATATATATATATATATATATATATATATATATATATATATATATATATATATATATATATATATATATATATATATATATACTAAATTTCAAAACTTTCTCATTTTTGGTTTTTGAAATATGCTCTATTTTAAAAAAACATTTGTTTATATATATATATATATATTTATATATATAACGGTTGTTTTAGATTCAAAAATTTTAGCTCGTTGACTCAGATAAAGAGGCAAATGAAAGCAAAAAAAATCATTTTTTATCTTTACTTGTTTAAACAATAATTAAAAAAAACTGAATATAAAATAACGATGCTTGAAATGTTTTCCTCCTACACAATAAGGCTAAACTAACATCAATTGCAACAATTAAAAGTTCAAAACGTCAACAAAAAATGTCTTTTATATATATATATATATATATATATATATATATATATATATATATATTTGTCTATATATATAGATATATAAGAACATGTCCTGACTGACTTACTGATAATCAACGCCAAGCTCAAACACCTCATCCTAGGAACGTGCAATTTTTCAAATTTGGAACTTATATTACTTTTATAGCGCAAACACCCACTAAGAAAGGGTTTCTGAAAATTTTGCTCCTGAGAGGATGAAACTGAAAAACAAACTTTTTTCTAAAACAACACATATCTCGAAAACCAAGATAGAGGGGCTTTTGAAAATTGATATCTAGATTCTTTTTAAAAAATGAGAAAACACGTGTTTACCATCTGTTAAAATTTTGGTTTCCAGGACCTCAAATGTGGGGTGGAAAATAAGATTATTTGTTTTTTTTAAAGTAACAGCTACTCAGAAACTGTAAGAGCTACAGATGTGAAAATAAGTATTTAGTGTCTACTCAAAAATAAAGATATACGTGTTTCACCATTTTTTCGAAATTTTTTTTCCAGGACCTCAAATATGGAGTGGATTATAGGGTTATTTTTTTTTAAAATAAATGCTATTCAAAAACTGTAAGTGCTACAGATGTAAAAATTAGTATTTAGTATCCACTCAAGAATTAAAAATTTAGCTGTTTCACAATTTCTTAAAAATTTGGTTTCCAGGGCCTCAAATGTGGGGTGGAAAATAGGGTTATTTGTTTTCAAAGTTAGTGCTATTCAAAAACGGTAAATGCTACAGATGTAAAAATATGTATTTAATATTTTCTTAAAAAATAAAAATAAAGGTGTTTTACCATTTTTGAAAATTAGGTTTCAGGGAGCTCAAATGTGAGATAGAAAATAAAGTTATTTGTTTTTTTTACAGTAGCTGCTACTTAAAAACTGTAAGTGCTACTGATGAAAAAATTAGTTATTAGTATTCACTCGAAAAATAAAGATATACGTGTTTCACCAGTTTTTAAATATTTGGTTTCCAAGACCTCAAATGTGAGGTGGATAAAAGAAAAACTAAAAATATGAATGTTTTAAAACAAATGTTTTTTAAAATAGAGCATATTTCAAAAACCAAAAATGAGAAAGTTTTGAAATTTAGTATTTAGATTTTTTTAAAAAAACAAAAAGATACGTGTGTCACCATTTTTAAAACATTTGATTTTCAGGACCTCAAATGTGGGGTGGAAAATAACTGCTACTCAAAACTGTAAGTGATACACATGTAAAAATTAGTATTCAGTATCTACTCAAAAAATAAAATATACCTGTTGGTTTCCAGGACCTCAGATGTGGTGTGGAAAAAAATTTGATTAAAAACTCTGAAAACTAAAAATGTTAAAGTTTTGCAATTTAGTACCGAAATTATTTTTACAAAATAACAAATAACTTGTTTTATTAATTTTTGAAAATTTGGTTTTCAGGACTTCAAATGTGGGGGGGAATAAGGTTTTATTTTTTGTAGAAAAACAACGACTCCGAAACTAAAAATACTACAGATATACAAATTAGTAACTAGATACTACTTAAAAGATAAAATTACAAATGTTTTCCCATTTTTTTATGTTCTTGTTTACAGGACTACAAATGTAAGGCGGAGGAAAGGATTATATTTGTTTGAAACTCAATAACTGAAAATTTAAAAACATTACAATTCATTATTAAGGTTTTTTTAAATTATAAGATACGTGTTTCATTATTTTTTCAAAACTTTTGTCTCCAAGCTTTGAGGTTTTGTATCTTTAAAATTGGTTGAGTCCAGGCCTCGAATGTTTTTGCTTATGAAACGGGGCAGTTCGAGCCTAAATAACAAGCCAGGCCTGAAATTTTCTGTTTATTAAATAAGCAGGACAGGGTCTAAAAAATCCGTGTAGGGCACTATGGATTAGAGTGCTGCACGGACCGGGCCAGGCAGTGATTTTAGGGTCTTCAGACTGGATGGGTCATACCTGAAGTCAAGGTGGGACGGGCCGAGATTTTTCGCCACGTATATAGAAATTTTAGGCCTGTAAAAACGGGCCAGGCCCAAATTAGAATGCCTGTGCCGGGCCTGAATATTTGGCTTATGAGACAAAGAGCGGAGTAGATAATATGGATCATTTTGTCTGTATCTACACTTGTAAACGGAAGATCAACAGATGGCCACTGTTTTTTAACATGCTTGACACAGCTGCCATTGCCAGTTTTGTGATCTGGATGTGTAATAACCCTGATTGGAACAAGTCATCCAAAGCGATACGCCGTCGCCAGTTCATTGTGAATCTCGGAGAGTCTCTGGTTGAGCCGCTGATTAGAAGACGTTTGGACAATGCGGCCCACCTTAAAAGACCAATCATAGATGCAATCCAACTTCTAGAGCTGGATAATGAAGAAACAGGAACTGAAAGATCAGCGGAAGTGAAGATGTGAAAGGGACGTTGTTACCTTTGCCCGCAAGAGTTTGACAGAAAAACGCGCAAATTCTGTGAAGAGATCAAGTGTACTGTGTGACAAGTGCAAATAATTGTACAGCTCATTTGAAAAAACATAAAACAATGCTTGCATCTGATTTGTTTTGCAACTTTACTTTGAAATTGCAATTATAATTGAACTTATTTGCTATACTGCAAGGCAGTCGGTGGTTCTCCTCGGAGAACTGTGTTTTTATCGACAGTTAATCGACTTAAATTGGAAAGTCGATTAACCTGCGAAGGAGTCGATCATCCTGCGAAGGAGTCGATAATTCAGAAAAATTTCTAATATGTTTTAAATATTGATACTGCAGTACAGTGGTGATATAGAAGTGTTTAGCATATAGTCTATGGAAACACACCACCAAGTGAATAAGCAGCCATCCTTAAATAGACCAGAGAGTTGAATAGAATCCCATGGTCACTTAGGTTAATATACCTATCGACCCATGCGGATGCGTTTCTTTGTCATGCACAGCAAAGCGTGCGCTGGTTAATCGACTTGCAGGATAATCGATTCCTTCGCAGGATAATCGACTCCTTCACAGGATAATCGACTCCTTCGCAGGATAATCGACTCCTTCGCAGGATAATCGACTCCTTCGCAGGATAATCGACTCCTTCGCAGGATAATCGACTCCTTCGCAGGATAATCGACTCCTTCGCAGGATAATAATAATAATAATAATAATGATGAATTTATATAGCGCCAGATAAGTCAGAGGCGCTTACGAAGGTTCCTTTGGATCGGAAACTTCGAAGAACACGCTATTTTCATAGACATGAGAAAGCAATGCGAGTGAACTCCTTGCCTAAGGGAGTTACGCTGGTGACGCAGGTGAGGATAATCGACTCCTTCGCAGGATAATCGACTCCTTCGCAGGATAATCGACACCTTCGCAGGATAATCGACTCCTTCGCAGGATAATCGACTCCTTCGCAGGATAATCGACTCCTTTGCAGGATAATCGACTCCTTCGCAGATTAGTCGACTTTCCAATTAAGGTCGATTAACTGTCAACTGTCGATAAACTTTACAATAACCTATCTCTTCCACCACCATGACCCACTTTAACAGCACTATCTGAGAGTATAAACTCATAAAATTATGCATGTTTTATGCAGTTTACTTCATTAAACGTATTTTAATTTTAATATTAATAAAATTTACACAGGTACCACTGATTTATATATGCTAATAAATAGGGGTGAAATTTGAACCCCAAAGATAGGGAATGTAATTTTCTAGCATGAGCCCATTGAGGGTTAAATTTTTTTTTAATATTTTTTACAATTTTAATAGAATGCATGACGTTAATAAAAGAGATTTAAAAATTTTGTTGTAAAAGAATTTTTTGTAATAAATGAAAAGCCGACAAAGCATTAAATATAAGGTAATTGTGAAAAATCCTGTTTTTTTACAAAGTCTTTTGTTTTTCTGGGCATTTTTAAATGCTTTTATTAAACGCTTTTATTCAACTTCACTCGTCGCTCTGTTTGTTTGTTTGTTTATTGGTTTGTCTGTGGTGATCAAATCTTAGAAACCAAAATTCACCCACTTTTCGACCACCTTGAGCTCTAAAACTTTCAGGAAAGCTTTATTCTGGATGACAATACATGAATTGATTTTTTTTTTAAAGATTTTTGTACAAGATTGAGCGTAACGGTTGTTTTAGATTCAAAAATTTTAGCTCGTTGACTCAGATAAAGAGGCAAATGAAAGCAAAAAAAAATCATTTTTTATCTTTACTTGTTTAAACAATAATTAAAAAAAACTGAATATAAAATAACGATGCTTGAAATGTTTTCCTCCTACACAATAAAGCTAAACTAACATCAATTGCAACAATTAAAAGTTTACAACGTCAACAAAAAATGTCTTTTGACATCCCCGTCACATGCAGATTCGATTATGAACTTGTTCCTCGCTAAGCTAATCAAAATAAAATCTGTAAAAAACGTTTGATGATTCGTTGGCAGGCTGCAAAGCTCATTCTCATCCTAAACAAATAAACAAAATCTATAAATGATAATAAATTATTATTAGTTGTGAGTTGTGTGAGATTATATTAAAAACGTCTGACAACATCAGGCCCGTAGCCAGGATTTTAAAACAAAGATGAAAGGGTGCAACATTTTTATATAAAGGGTCAGTCTTTCACACCGGGCCAAGACTCTACCACATGGCGGTGCTAGGCGGTCGCCTAGGGCCCCAGCAACAAGAGGCCCCAAGTCATTTGCAAAAAAAAGTAACAGTGCCTTAAAGAAAAAGTCCAATGATTTTTATTAAATGCTTTTTTAACTTCACTCGTCTCTCTATTTGTTTGTTTGTCTGTGGTGATCAAATCTTAGAAACAAAAATCCACCAACTTACCTACTTTTCGACCACCTAGAGCTCTAAAATTTTCAGGAAAGCTTTATTCTTAATGACAATACATGAATTAAATGTTTCCGACATAAATTAGGCCTTAAATCAATTAAAATTAATCAAAATTGTCCGTTAGGGTTAGGGTTAGATATCAATTAATCCATACATCGAGTTAAATTTATGAATTTTGGTTTCATATGAAAGAAACAAACAATGTACAAGATTGAGCTTAACGGTTGTTTTAGAATCAAAAATTTTAGTTCGTTGACTCAGATAAAGAGGCAATTAAAAGCATATTTTTAAATTTATTTTTTTCTTTACTTGTTTAATTTGATGTATCAATTTTGCGAGCAAGCTGTAAACTGCAATAGTAAAGAAATTTAAAACGTTTTTAGTTTATTTCCAAACTTTTATTTAGGTTACAATCTCTGTTTGTGTGTTTGTTTCTGTGTGTGTGTCTTTCGATGTACGCAAGTCTTGAAAGTAAAATTTAACCATCTTTTTGATTAGCTAGGAAGCTGAAACTTTCAGCATAGCTTTATATTGGATGACAATACATGATTTAATAAAAAAAAACTTGATACACAACCACACACACACACACACACACACACACACACACACACACACACACACACACACACACACACACACACACACACACACACATATATATATATATATATATATATATATATATATATATATATATATATATATATATATATATGTATATATATATATATATATACATCTATGTCCTTTATGCATTGCTACACCATTCATCCGATCGTAATGAAATTTTCACACAACCTTGAGAGAGGTATAGAGTAAAAAAATTTAAAATACGTCACAAAATGAGTGGAGCGGATCGGGTGAGCGAGCGGGAACTATATATATATATATATATATATATATATGCTTATTTGGTAATGTATTGTAATATAAAAACCTGTTGATGTATATGAACGGTTATTTAACATTATTGCAGCATTAACTAATAAATTCATTGTTTTTTTCAGTTTGAGCTATCAGTTTTAGTCTATCAAAATAATCCTTTGCTAAAAATCACACTTGCAAAGTGGAACCAATTTACTAAAGAATACTAATTAAAATTGAGGAAATTTAGACGTAACTAACCGACCAAACCAAACAACGAAAGTGTTAACGAGAGAACAGATTAATTTTGATGACTGTGCACAGCATTCTGCTCCAGCCTATCTATCTAAGCCACATTGGGAAGGCTCTGAAATTTAATAAAGGAACGGAAAAGCGACTGTGAGCGAAAAGAGTGAGTAGGAAAAAGAGAGCAAGCTGGAGCGAGAAAGCGTAAAAGCAACCGGGAGCGGGATGCGACAGCGAGCGGGAATGCGACCGGGAATGGGAAAACGACCGGGAACGGGAAAGCAGCCGGGAGAAAGAGAGCTAGCGGTTAGGGAAACGGGAGCCAGAGAAAAAAAAGATAAAAACCCACTAAAATACCCGGGCAAACTTTTATTTAGGTTACAATCTCTGTTGTGTGTGTGTGTCTTCCTCTGTATATAAATCTTGCAAGTAAAATTTAACCAGCATTTTGAGTAGCTATGAAGCTATAACTTTTAACATAGCTTTATATTGGATGACAATACATGATTCAATTAAAAAAAAGTTTGTGTTGAAAAACTCATTTTTTTCCTTTACTTGTTTTCTAATTACTCTGAATCAAGTTTCCAAAAATAACCAGATCATTAAATTGGGCGCCTTTTTGTACTGGTACCACCTAGTACCACGCAAAGGCTCGAACTAGCACTGCCTATAATATAATTAGAGCTATGCAAAATGTTAATATATTTCTTTACTGTCATTCTTTCATTTCAACCCCCTCTAGATCTATCGCTGCTTTGAAGACGGTAAAATGAGCACGTTTTAGTAAGCAGGTTTGTGACATCTTTTCAAATGCCAACAAAGATCAGTTGGAGAAACGCTGTGAGTTCATTAATTTGGGAAAAGGATACAGTAAGGAAATAGGCTTATGTGTGGAAAAAGTTATTTTTATGAACAGGTGTAGAAGTTCTAAATGTTATCGCAAAAACATAAAATGTGTAAAGAACAGGAAACGCTTCCTCATATGGAAATAGCAGCAAATTTACCAAAAGGAACGTTTTCAGAGTTAAAAAGCATATTTGGCAAAAAAAGTGCTTTACAGAAAAAGTAAATGAGTTATATATAGTAGAAAACTTTAAACATAACTTATAGCGGATTCTAACTTTTAACAATTCGAATAGGCAAAGTAGAGAGTGAAGAGATCCCTAGTCAAAAACCCTTAGAATACATAATATTCGAAATTCAAAACAGATAGTAAATAAAAATGGTCAGTGTGTCAGTAAAGAGAAAAATTCATCAGCTCAAGAATTTTCAAGGAAAAAAACCAACCAAATTAAAAACACTCGCAAACCAATACGCCAGGCCGCCATCACAAAAATGTCACTGACAGAAAAAGACAAAGCAGAAGTTTCTTGTTTTTTTACATGAGTTTGAATAAAAAATGTATACGTAAAGTTTTATGTCCAAATCCATCAAATTGTGTTTAGAAACATCCAGCTCATAAAACTGAAAGAAATCTTCCTGTGATAACCAACGTACATGTACATTTGGGTCAATATTAGGTCTGGTTTGAGAAAGTTTTTTTGTCAGCAAAATTACAAAGGGTGCAAAATTGTATGCTTTCCTCTTGCAAAAGGTGCATGCACCTTTTGCACCTTACCTGGCTACGGGCCTGGACAACATTAAAGTTATGTTTAATTAAAAAGTATCAGTATTAAATCTAATTGATGTGGCTTAGATAGCTTTCGGAAACTTCTAAATCAGCTAATTTTGAGAAAAAAAACATAGACTTCTACCGTTGTTTTATTCAAATGGTTGAAAAATCTAACGCATTCACTGTCATTACAAGATGATGAAGAAATCCCGGAAATTCTTTCAAGTTCGGATTTGGAGGGTTCTGTATTGTATAGCTGTCATCTCCTTCAATATAAAATCCATCTATAATATAATAGAACAGTGGTGTTTATAGCGTTACCCTACGTGATTTATTTTTCGTTGTGTAAAATGCGCGACAAAATTAATGCGGACCGTTTTTCAGAATAATTCTATGGGATTAATTTATAAATTATTTTTAAACTTATAAGAATTTCAAAAATAACAAAAATAATTTTGTTTATTATTTATTAGATAACAACAAGAGAATTTACGCTTGGGTTGAATTTTATGCTTACTTTAGTGCAAGTTTTGCCGTTTCGCATTCTTTCGATGACATTGTATGAAGCGTGTTTAAGTTTACTACTAATGGCAAATTTTTCTTATCGGTGCACATCAGTGAACCCATTTCAAATAACAAAAGCGTCATTTTATCGTTTTCATAATTATTTTATGTCACATCACGTGCTCGAAATGGCGCCAATATCAGAGTTAAAATTTCTCAATCACACGAGAAGGCCAGTTACTGCATGATGATCGGGGCAACGTAGTCTACAATGAGATTTTCCGCTTCTAACTGCAGAAAAATAGATTAAAAACTCAAAGTTTGACTTTTAGATCACGGGGCGGATGGTCCATAAAAACAGCTACTACATATATATTACGCCAAGGTAAGTACGTATAAATACAATACAGTTGCTAGATGGCAGCCTTCTAGCATTCTTTATAAAGAGAAAGAGAGATTTGCACCTACGTTGTACACGCCATGCAATTCACGCCCACGTCAGTTGTTTTAGCTATACTAAAACATGATTTCGTCGTCAAACTGAAATATAGTTGCTTTTCTTGGTTTACTTTTATCACACTGCCGATAGACATCTAAATGCAGCGTGCTCACTTGATTTATCGCTGTCGATAAACGATACACATCTAAATATGGCATGCTCAATTGATTCTGTATTTATATCCCTACTATAAAAGCGCAATGATGTAATATGTATGTATTATGTCACCCGATTAGCATCTGCAGGTCTGAAAAAACTCACGTTGATAGATTATGAGACGCTGAACACGGTTTGTTAGGGCACTTTTTTGTTAAAATGTTTAAATAAAAAGTTATTAGCCGCGAAAGTTTAACGCTTTGCGGATATATATAATGCAGCGTACGTCATCTTTCAATATAAACAAGTTGAAAATAAATAAATCAACGAAGTAGTAGTCGGCGGGATTTTCCTAATTTTATTATTAACGACAATGTACTATTATTGTTCCTCTTATTTTAATTATTAATAAAATTATTATTTACGAAACTATTTTGCTAAT